>SDVV010045138.1:0-10094 GCA_016164225.1 Gammarus roeselii
TAGAAAAAAAATCTGAGGATGAGGCTCTTCCGTTGTCAATGACGCTCATAGAGCCTATATAACTTTTGTGGTCCCCAATACTATTTTAGCTATCGGTAGAATATCGCAGCCGTTTTCTGCAACAGTCAATCGAAGAAAATGGTGATATCTGAGTGACCGATGACTTCATTAAACAGTAATAAATTTTTCGAGTTTCTTGCATTGCCTGAGACTGATGTGATGGAGCTTCGTAGTGAGGGAGTTGACAACAAAACTATACGATATTCAATTGTAATTTATAGTAATCAAGAAGACACGCTCATTGTTTTAGCTCATGTATTGTAGGGAATATTCCAGTCTGACCCTCCGTGAGGATACTTATCGGTGTTAATTGGGTCATGTTCTCGCAGCTACTTCGGAAAAAGTCGAAAATGCAAAGTTTAGGTATACATTTTTGACCACATAAATACCTTCTTATGAACGACTACTAATGCTAAGCAGCCAATACATCCATGCGCTCAGATTAGAAGCCAATAATGTTCCATATTGCAATCGTGTAACGAAAGTTTCACTTTTCATTTATCGTCAACATTTTAAAATGTTTACTTTCAAGTTTGTCAGCAGCTGTTCAAATGCGTACATTTCATGGCTTGATGTGCCATCGCGCATTATCTTACTACACTGATGGAGCCATTCCAATTTTGAACATTGAAGTAAGAAGTAAGAAATCATGTAACTGGGACACATAATGCTTGTGACGAGCAGGTATCATAACTATCCATTGAAATACAAGTGTTTATCGGTAATTGCTTGTTTTATGTAGAAAGGAACAGTATTCGATACGCCTTTCCTAATAGCAACATGGCGGTCGCTAAGCCGCATTTTACCCTTAAATTCAATAATATCGTTTCCTACTAATGCTGAAGATTTTCAGGAATGTTTTTGACATATAAACGATTATTGAGGAACCCAGTAAACCAAAATCCCTGATTCAACCTTCATTTTATTTGCAAATAGCACTCAATGAAATACAATATTTAGCTACAATTAATTGTTCAGTCAGGCTTCTGTAAGAATGTTGCCTACAGAATGCTCTGCAAAAGAAGGTCTCTGTTACATTCTGAGAGTTTCGCATTTTCGAAAGGGTCTCATATACGTGGTCAGATATCAGTGAGGCCTCGCATTATTGGGGGACTAGTTTTTAGACACTAACAATTGGGTTATAAGATATCAAATATCCCCAAATTTAGGTATGGCCTTAGAATACAATTATTGAACGAAAACATTCTGAAGGTGGCACACAGACAGTGTATGGCAAATAATTTGATGTGGTACACAGACAGTGTACTGTAAATAATTTGATGTGGTACACAGACAGTGTACGGCAAATAATTTGATGTGGTACATAGACAGTGTACTGTAAATAATTTGATGTGGCACTCAGACAGTTTTCGGCAAATCATTTGACGTAGCACATAGACAGTGTTCGGCCAATCATTTGATGTAGCAAACAGACAGTGTTCGGCAAATCATTTGATGTGGCACACAGACTGTGTTCGCCAAATAATTTGATGTGGCACACAGACGGTGTTCGGCAAATCATTTAATGTGGCACACAGACAGTGTTCGGCAAATCATTTGACGTGGTACACAGACAGTGTTCGGCCACTCATTTGATGTGGCACACAGACAGTGTTCGGTAAAGCGTTTGATGTGGCGCAAAGACAGTGTTCAGCCAATCATTTGATGTGGCACACAGACAGGGTTCGGCTGATCATTGGATGTGGCACACAGACAGTGTTCGGCAAATCATTTGATGTGGTACACAGACAGTGTTCGGCATATCATTTGATGTGGCACTCAAACAGTGTTCGGCAAACCAATTGATGTAGCACACAGACAGTATTTGGCAAACATTTGATGGAGCACACAGACAGTGTTTGGCAAACCATTTGATGTGGCACACAGACGGTGTTTGGCAAATCGTTTGATGTGGCGCACAGACAGTGTTCAAATCATATGATGTAGCACACAGACAGTGTTCGGCAGAGCATTCGATGTGGCACTCAGACGGTGTTTGGCAAATTATTTGATGCCGCACACAGACAGTGTTCGGCAAACTATTTGACGTGGCACACTGGCAGTGTTCGGCAAATCATTTTGATGTCGCACGTAGACGGTGTTTGGCAAATCATTTGATGTGGCAAACAGACAGTGTTCGGTAAATCACTTGATGTGGCACACAGACAGTGTTTGGCAAATCATTTGATGTGATGATAAATTTTGAGGGCCTCAATACGTTTGGCAATGTGTTTGGCAACAGTGTTCGGCAAATCATTTGATGTGACGCACAGCCAGTGTTCAGCAAATCATTTGATGTGGCACACAAACAGTGTTCGGCAAACTATTTGATGTGGCACACAGCCAGTGTTCGGCAAACCATTTGATGTGACACACAGACAGCGTTCGGCAAATCATTTGATGTCGCGCACAGACAATGTTAGGCAAACCATTTGATATAGCACACAGATAGTGTTCGGTAAATCCCTTGATGTGGCTCACAGACAGTGTTTGGCAAATAATTTGATGTGGCACACTGACAGTGTTCGGCATATTATTTGATGTGGCACATAGACAGTGTTCGGCACACCATTTGATGTGGCACACAGACAGTTTGCGGCAAAACATTTGATGTGGCACACAGGCAGAGTTCGGTCAATCATTTGATGTAGCAAACAGACAGTGTTAGGCAAATCATTTGATGTGGCGCATAGACAGTGTTCGGGAAATCATTTGATGTGGCCCACAGACTGTGTTCGACAAATAATGTGATGTGGCACACAGTCGGTGTTCAGCAAATAATTTAATGTGGCACACAGACAGTGTTCGGCAAATCATTTGACGTGGTAAACAGACAGTGTTCGGCCAATCATCTGATGTGGCACACAGACAGTGTTCGGTAAAACGTTTGATGTGGCGCAAAGACAGTGTTCAGCAAACCAATTGATGTAGCACACAGACAGTGTTTGGCAAAACATTTGATGTAGCACACAGACAGTGTTTGGCAAACCATTTGATGTGGCACACAGACGGTGTTCGGCAAATCGTTTAATGTGGCGCACAGACAGTGTTCAAATCATATGATGTGGCACACAGACAGTGTTTGGTAAAGCATTCGATGTGGCACACAGACGGTGTTCGGCAAATTATTTGATGCGGCACACAGACAGTGTTCGGCAATTCATTTGATGGGGCACTCAGACAGTGTTTGGCAAACTATTTGACGTGGCACACTGACAGTGTTCGGTAAATCATTTGATGTCGCACGTAAACGGTGTTTTGCAAATCATTTGATGTGGCAAACAGACAGTGTTCGGCATATCATTTAATGTGATGATATATTTTGAGGGCCTCAATGTGTTTGGCAATGTATTTGGCAACAGTGTTCGGCAAATCATTTGATGTGGCGCAAAGCCAGTGTTCAGCAAATCATTTGATGTGGCACACAGGCAGTGTTCGGCAAACTATTTGATGTAGCACACAGACAGTGTTCGGCAAACCATTTGATGTGACACACAGACAGTGTTCGGCAAACCATTTGATGTCGCGCACAGACAGTGTTAGGCAAACCATTTGATGTAGCACACAGACAGTGTTCGGTAAATCACTTGATGTGGCACACAGAGAGTGTTTGGCAAATCATTTGATGTGGCACACAGACAGTGTTCGGCATATTATTTGATGTGGCACATAGACAGTGTTCGGTACACCATTTGATGTGGCCCACAGACAGTTTTTGGCAAAACATTTGATGTGGCACACATCCAGAGTTTGGCAAACCATTTGATGTAGCACACAGTCATTGTTCGGCAAACTATTTGATGTGACACACAGGCAGGGTTCGGCAAATCATTCTAAGTATATTGGATGCTGTTGTGAATGGTATTTGTTAGTCGTGTTTTGTTTATTGCCTCTTCAATCATGCCGGTCACTAACAGGGCTGGATATCAGTACCTTCACCCCAAGTGTCATGACACATACCATGCTCGATTGCCTTGTGCATGGAAAAAGTGTATCTTTTAATCCATGAAAAATGTATGTGTCCATGAAAATATGTATCTAATCCAGAAAATATGTATCTTTTAGTCCACGACGGCCTACAGTCGAAAATATATCATCAGGTTTACACTGCAGCACTGCTTGCGAGTTTTCTGGTTAGATTTTATAATCTATGCTAGTTTCAGAAAAAAACATTTGTGTATTCTAGATCACATCATTGATATGTATTAAATTCATGCAGTGACATTCGTTGTAGTTGAAAAAAAAGAACTATGCATTTCCTGTGAGTTCATGCAAAAGTGTTTATGATGCCCTCAAAATATATCATCGCACTGAGGTCCTCAGAATATATCATCACATTGAGGCTCTAAAAATATATCATCACATTGAGGCCCTCAAAATATATCATCACATTGAGGCCCTCTAATATATCATCACATTGATGCCCTCAAAATATATCACATTGAGGCCCTCAAAATATATCATCACTTTGAGGCTCTCAAAATATATCCTCACATCGAGGCCCTCAAAATATATCGTCGCATTGGGACCCTCAAAATACATCATCACATTGAGGCCATCAAAATATATCATCATATTAACCACATGTCATTCAGTTGACTGCGGTAGACTACACCTTGAAATAATCATCATATTGACCACATGTCAATCAGTAGAGTGCGGTAAACTACACCTTGAAATAATTATCACATTGACCACATGCCATTTAGTAGAGTGCAGTAGACTACACCTTGAAATAATCATCACCTTGACCACATGTCTTTCAGTTGAGTGCGGTAGACTACACCTTGAAATAATCATCACATTGACCACATGCCAATCAGTAGAGTGCGGTAGACTACACCTTGAAATAATCATCACATTGACCACATGTCATTCAGTAGAGTGCAGTAGACTACACCTTGAAATTATCATCACCTTGACCACATGTCAATCAGTAGATTGCGGTAGACTACACCTTGAAATAATCATCACATTGACCACATGACGATCAGTGGAATGCGGTAGACTACACCTTGAAATAATCATCACATTGGCCACATGTCATTCAGTAGAGTGCGGTAGACTATACCTTGAAATATGTCTTGTAACAGATGAATTTAAGTTGATCGCCATCTTCCATAGAGTTTGCAGGCTTAATATGTTACCGAACATCTAACTCCATAAAATTGTAGCCTGGATTTAATGTGTATTCGAGGTTTAATATGTAGTTTGTGAAACATCGGAATACCACGTGGCATCTCGTGAATAACGGATTTTATTATCATATTCAGCGTATGGACTGTATACGTTGCTTCTCAATAGGCAGTGATGAGCTAACATAAGTTGAAAGACGACAAAAATTTGCAGTGACAAGTTTACAACCTTTAAAACACGACAATAATTTGCAGTGACGAGCTTACAACCTTTGAAAGACGACAATAATTTGCAGTGACGAGCTTACAAGCTTTGAAAGACGACAAAAATTTGCAGTGACGAGCTCACAACATTTGAAAGACGACAATAATTTGCAGTGACAAGCTTACAACCTTTAAAAGACGACAATAATTCGCATTGACGAGCGTACAAGCTTTGAAAGACGACAACAATTTGCATTCACGAGCTTACAACATTCAAAAGACGACAATAATTTGCAGTGACGAGCTTAGAACATTTGAAAGATGACAATAATTTGCAGTGACGAGCTTACAACATTTGAAAGACGACAATAATTTGCAGTGACGAGCTTACAACATTTGAAAGATGACAATCCGGGATTTATGTATCATTTTCTCTCATAAAATGATTGCAACTGTGCCAGGTAGGCGATTTCTTCTAGCGAGCTTATTAGTGTGGAGTTCACTTGAGAAATTCCATCATAGTAAAACTTAAAAGAAATGTTGATGAAGTCCAGTAAAGTAAACGTGATTAATAGCATTGTATTTATTGATGGCATTGTCGTTATTGGTGTATGGTGGTGGGCTGTAGTGATGCTATACGTGAGTTAGACCCGTTGGCTCTGCTCATGACTGATACTCTTTCTTGGGGTGGCAATATTAATTATTGCTCGAGCGGTCATGATTAGTCTCTAATTGCAGTCTTCCCGTCCCATGTCCTGAAACAAAAGATAAATTAAATTTAACAAAATACGATTGCTTTCAAGAAGTAAAACATTAGCGGAATATTTTGATCATATTCGAAGAAGTAGATAACATTACTCGACATGAATATGTTTTGAGGAAGTTTCAGATAGGGCTCAATACAAAACTATGTGATGGTAGCTTTTCCGCACTCAAGGAACACCCACAATTATCATGTACCTCATACCCGCATCCTCATATGCAAGATAGATGAGGATATTCAACATAAAAGTACATGAGTTATTTTCCCCGATTGCTAAATATAATACACCAATACCAGACATTGGATTGACTCGTGAATCATGTTCAGTAGTATGGTCAGACTATGAAGATAACACACCAATACCAGACATTGGATTGACACGTGAATCATGTTCAGTAGTATGATCAGACTATGGAGATAACACACCAATACCAGACATTGGATTGACACGTGATTCATGTTCAGTAGTATGATCAGACATGAAGATAACACACCAATACCAGACATTGGATTGACACGTGATGCATGTTCAGTAGTATGGTCAGACTATGAAGATATATAATCAAGACTACACAAAAATGGGTAATTCGGAAGATCATGATAAAATTGATTTACATGGAAACCGAATAATCCAGGCCTGTAGCCAAAATTTACTCAAGGGGATGGTGGACTTTCCACTATGCTCTGGATGGGGTGGTAACTCATGAGTAACTCAAGATTTTGAAACTGAACATGTGCAATCCAACATGTGTTATTCAACAGACGAAATTCAACACATATAATTAAACATGTGTTATTCGAAGCATATAATTAAATTTGTTTAATTCAGCATATGTTTACGTGAACATCCGTAAGTCAAATGTGCGATTCAACATCTGTAATTCAAAATGTTTAAATTGACATATATATTCAGCATGTACATTTCAACATGTATAATTTATGCAACAAGTTTTATTCAGCATGAGTAGTTCGTTCCACGAGTGCAATTTAACATGTGTAATTAATATATGTAAGTGAACACGTGTAATTGAACTTGTGCAATTAAACATTTGTTAGTCAACGTATGTGAGTCAACACGCGCAATACAACAAGTTCAATTCAGCATGTGTAATACAACAGGTGTAATTCAACACGTATAATTCAATCTTTGCAATTCGATATGTGTAATTAATTCATTGGGGTTTAATTCAATGTAATCAATTAATCGTGGATAAATGGGCATGTGGAATAAAACACGTGAAATTCAACACGATTAATTCAACTCATACAAATCGACATGTGTAATTCAACATGTGTGGTAAAACACGTGTTATTCAACATGCGTAATGCAACATGCGTAGTGCAACATGCGTAATGCAACATGCGTAATGCAACAAGCGTAATGCAACATGCGTAATGCAACATGTGTAGTGCAACAAGCGTAATGCAAAAAACGTAATGCAACAAGCGTAATGCAACATGCGTAATGCAACATGTGTAGTGCAACAAGCGTAATGCACCAAGCGTAATGCAACATGCGTAATGCAACACGTGTTGTTAATGTATGATTTATCCTGTGGGGTTGAACGTGTTTAATTGGACATGGGAAACTCAATATGCATTATTCGACCCGTGTTGTTCATTAGGTGAAAGTCAACATATCTTGTTCAATAAGTGGAATTTAACATGCGTAATTAACATTTGTGACTCAACACGTTTAATTCGACGTATGTTATTCAACCAGTGCAATTCACATGTGTTATTCAGCATGTGTAATTCAGAATTTAATTGAACGAATTAGACAAATGCAATTCAACATGTTCAATTAAACTTGTGTAACACAACACATGTTAATAAACATGTATAATTTAGCGGAACTTCTGTTAATGTACGATTTCAGCGAACGGATTCAACAAAACTTCCGGAGATAACAAATGAATAGGAAGGTCTGTAATTGACCATAAATGTTACTTAGGCTTGATATCTAACACAAAATTTGATTAACGATTATATTGGCTGATCTTCCTCTGATCTATGATGCCTGTTTATAATTTTGTCGATCCATGTATCCTCCTACAATGTTAGTTCTGTGCCATTCAGTCATAAAAAAACACAAGTTACGTTGTTTAGGTCCCTCTAAATTCATGCCGATCATAATTTTATTGTTGCACTTCTTTGAAACACTCAACTGAAAGACGTTGCTCTATTATATCTGTGGTAATCAAGTTATCAATAACAATAACGATGATAACTATACCATTTATCAGGCTATAACTACCTCAAATATCTTCTTCAAACAACAAACACAGTATTGACCCTATCTGACAGGGTCAAACCCACCAACAGAAGAAATCGCAGAGGAGCGACAGCCTGGAATGGGGTAATTACATTTTAAATTTCCCCGACAAAAAGAACGCCCTTCAGACTGACTGTCAGCAGCCGAATGTTTATAATTCCAAGAGCACTGATGAGCTTCAGACCAAATGCGAGCAGAAAAAAAAGAGAAAAGTGCACCTGCTCCCTGTTTTCTGCCGCAAGGCATTTTGATTAATAAATTAGCTTCATCTAGGATCCCAAATCTTTAGAAACATATCCCTTTCCGTGTTTTTTTTTCTTTGAGACCCAATTTTGTCTGGTTTTGAGCAGAACATGCAACGGATCAGAATTTTTTTTTCATAGTTTTCTTGTCATAATGGAAAGGAATGTCGGGATTTTCGCTTGATTTTTGTTTCACAAGAACTTTTACTCTGATTAATTAATGAACGGATAAGGTTTTCGATTTGTTTGGGGGAACTTTACTAATATGCTGATTGCCTACTTCATATCGTAATCAATATCAACAATGATAATACAGGAAGACGTCAGCGACAAAATAGTTGTCACTTAATTTTCTCTGTAGCTTCTGGTATACCACTTCCAGCTACATGAAAAAAAACCTGCGTTCCAATTGCCCTTTGCCGCCCTTTACCTAAGGCGATAAGGTCTTAGAGATAGCCAATAGAATCCACGATAATGAAAAAATCCATTTAAATCCAATTCAGGGAACTTTTGGACATCCTCACTTCGTCCAATAACATGACAAACTAAACAACTCTGGAAAGATGCACAAGACAAATAATTCTTAAGTTGCCAACTTGTGGCAACGCAAACTAATCCTATGGTGAATAATTCTTGAGTTGTCGGAGTGTTTTAATTGCTGAGGGCTCGTACCTTGCACTGACCAAGGTCTATTTTCAGTGCAGAGAGCTGTCAAGAAGCCTTTTATTGAGAACTAATTTGGTTAAGAACCACCCCTCAAGTTGAGTGCGGAATAAATGGTGAAACACGGATAGTATTCATTAAATGTCTATTAACAAAACATTCCTGCAGCATATATATATATAAAAAAAAGTTTAGTCATACACAGATGGTATGTTCTTCTTTGAAACAATAAATTTATACATAGTAAATATAAAATAGGTAGAATGAAAAGCTCAAAACATGTAACTAAGTAGTTGGAGCTGTGTGCAAGCGGTAGGGAGCCATTTTGCTATCCTAGCTGGACATAAGAAACACGGCTATTGCCTAAACATATCATGACAAGAGAGCTATAAGGGTAAGTTGTAATGTGCACAGTTGATATCACTGTATCCTCATGACATAAGGTGTTGCGATTTGACAAGGGGATAACTTATATGACAATTAGTTAGAGTGATAATTGATAATTCAGCAGCACTGCCTAATTTATTGGGTAGCAAAGAATGCTACGGTATGAGTGGGTCTATGCGAGACAGAGTCACTGACAAAAAACATATTAAGTATCAATATTATAATATATGATCAACTTAACAAAGGTTTCTTCGTACACGAGTTGTGTGTTATTCTTGAGGAGCGTTGAGCTCCCTAACGTGTCACGACGAAAGAGCTGTCAAGGTAGGTTTGAGGTGCACAATAAGTGTGCATTATATCCTAAT
>SDVV010045139.1:0-10094 GCA_016164225.1 Gammarus roeselii
GCATTGTTGTGGCACGTGTATTAACAGTCTTTTACGTGTGCGAGGTCACCTTGTCTCCCTTAATAAGGCACCTGCATTGGTTGCCTTCAGCGAAAGCGTGGTTACTTTGACCGCATTGTTGTGGCACGTGTATTAACAGTCTTTTACGTGTGCGAGGTCACCTTGTCTCCCTTAATAAGGCACCTGCATTGGTTGCCTTCAGCGAAAGCGTGGTTACTTTGACCGCATTGTTGTGGCACGTGTATTAACAGTCTTTTACGTGTGCGAGGTCACCTTGTCTCCCTTAATAAGGCATCTGCATTTGTTGGCTTCAGCGTATCAAGGTTCACTATAGACGCCGAACCAGCCGAGGGCGTTCGATGCTTTACCGGCGAGAGGCATCTGGTGCCGATTGATGCCTCTATCGGAAAACAATACTACACCGTCGCTCTGATGTATTTGAGTCTTTATGCTCGGGATGCCTTTCATTGCACGTGCTGCAGGGAGCGCGGGGGCGGCAATTCATCAAATACGTGCATAAACTGGAAGTCCGTTTAGACCACATCGACATTAAAAAAACGTGTGAAAATATTTTACCAATGGTATGTTCGACACTTTGTATCTCCTTTAAACGCGGGGTTGGGTTCAATCCCAACACTCGGTTGACTGGCGTACCCTTTCTTGAAGTATAGGTTGAATGTAGTTATTGGTTTGTTTTGATGTTTGGTATAAGCACAACCTGGGATGGGTGGTTTGAGCTCCCATGCCATGTACATGTTGGTGTTCTGCACAACTTAGGTATGGGCGTTGTGCTCTTTCTCGCAGGACATCTGTTGTATGCACGGGCCACCCGGAGCCATCTGTTGTATGCACGGGCCGCCCGGAGCCATCTGTTGTATGCACGGACCGCCCGGAGCCATCTGTTATGTGCACGGGCCGCCCGGAGCTATCTATTATGTGCATGGGCCGCCCGGAGCTATCTATTATGTGCACGGGCCGCCCGGAGCCATCTGTTATGTGCACGGGCCGCCCGGAGCTATCTATTATGTGCATGGGCCGCTCGGAGCTATCTATTATGTGCACGGGCCGCCCGGAGCCATCTGTTATGTGCACGGGCAGCACGGAATTCTCTTATGTTCGCGGTGAACGAAGCTTTCCTATGTTCACGGGTCACACGGAGTCTTCTGTTATGTTAAGGGGCGCATGGAGTCATCCGTTATCGTCACGGGCAGCACGGAATCGTCTGCTATGTCCTCGGGCCGCACGGAGTCATCTGTTATGTTCACGGGCCGCACGGAGTCATCTGTTATGTTCTCGGGCCGCACGGAGTCATCTGTTTTGTTCACGGGCCGCACGGAGTCATCTGTTCTAGTGACGGGCCGCACAGAGTTATCTGTTCTAGTCTAGGGCCGCACGGAGTTATCTGTTCTAGTCACGGGCCGCACGGAGTTATCTGTTCTACTCACGGGCCGCACAGAGTCATCTATTTTAGTCACGGTCCGCACGGAGTTACCTGTTATGTTCACGGGCCGCACGAAGTCATCTGTTATATTCACGGGCTGCACGGAGTCGTCTGTTTTGTTCGCGGGGCGCATGGAGTCGTCTGTTATATTCACAGGGTACACAGAATCATATGTTTTGCTCACGGGCAGCTCTAAGTCATATGATATGATACTTCGACCGGAGTCCTCTAATATGTTCACGGGCGCACGGAGGCACGAGCGCACGGAGGCATCTGTTTTATTCACGGGCCTCACAGAGTCCTCTTATGTTCGTCTGCCACATTGACAATTTTAGTTTTGTTGAAGACAAAATCATAGTTCCACACTTATTTTCATTCCGACGTGATTTAACCATGTTCCGGAATATTTTATTTGTTGGCACTTTTTGAGAATTTTTAAGTCTTTAGCAAAAACATTGCATTTCTATAACATCTCAGTAATATTTGGCCCTAACGCTTTATACACGAGATCGATTGTTTTTTACTCCATCATTCATGCGCCTGACCATTGGTAGTTTCTGTTCAATCACTCACAAATAACATAGTTGACTTGTAGTTAACTTGATGTTAAAAAATTAAAAACTATAAAAATGTAATTATGTTGTAATTACGAGTGACTTGTGAGCAACATATTAACATGTTGAAGCAAGGTTGAGCGTGAGGCTGGTTACATCAGGTGCTCACTTGACGGTTACTATCGGTACCTACAAGAAAGTCACGGAAAGAAGTTGTCGCTCGTTTTTTCGTAATTCTAAAAACCGCCTCGAGGGCCGATGAGTCGACTCCTATTTTTAATATAATTGAATAACCACGTTTATATTGCTTGTATTAATTTCTTACTATTGCTAATTTAAAGTAACATTCGTTTGTATAATTTCGACTGAGCAATTTAATATTTATTATGAAATGATCTTGCCTCGGCTGATGGTTCACTGGATGCACTGAGTCACGACCCAACCGTGGCGGTGACCACCCAACCGTGGCGGTGACCACCCAACCGTGGCGGTGACCACCCAACCGTGGCTGTGACCACCCAACCGTGGTGGTGAACACCAACCGTGGTGGTGACCACCCAACCGTGGTGGTGACCACCCAACCGTGGTGGTGACCACCCAACCGTGGAGGTGACCACCCAACCGTGGCGGTAACCACCCAACCGTGGCGGTAACCACCCAACCGTGGCGGTGACCACCCTGATTTAATTATAAACTCTTATTCCTCACTATCCACTGTCTCTCCTTCTCTACCCTTTCCTGGTTATGATCCTGCCTTGTTGACCCCCATTTACCTCGTTTGTTTCATTGTAAGTACATTACGTATTGCATCTCGTAGGTGGACAACTTCCCTTATAGTGTTCTTATTGTTATTTTCTATGATTTTTGGTTAGTCTTTCTTTTCCTCTCTGGTCTATGCTTTTGTTTCCGATTTGAATCGTGTACTGAATCTCTATTTTGTTTAATGAATAGTAACGGAATTGAATGAAGAACATTGGTATAGTGATGGCGAATAAAGGAGATAGGAAAGACATAGAGGCTTGTGATTGATTTGATTGCATGGGTAATGACATTTTTGACTGTGGTTATGATATATTTAGGAACTAATCAACAGTTATGATATAAATTCGTTGAATTCGGAGCACAATACACATTAGAAAAAAGTAACTGGACTTCCCACACAAAATGTCGCAGTTGCATCAATCGCCAAGGGTCTTAATATTACACCGCGGCTAAAAAGTCGCATCTCAACTAATGTATTCACACCCCCTTGAATATGATATCCCGAAAATTGGTACTGTGGACAGCCGACGGCAGGTCGTAGAGCACTCGCAGATGTTCAGTTGAATTACTCGTCATGGTTCATAGTTCAACCGCGCGTTTCTAAACCTTGGACTGAGGCCCCGGCGCAATCACAGTCGATCGGAGCTAATGCCGGACCCTCTTAGAGCCTTTGCATTGGGTGTGGTATCACCGCCTTGGTCGCTGGGGCGCTAGGGCTATTGCTCGTGGCCCGCCATGCAGCCGTGGCCAAGCAGCCACGAAGGTTCTTAACGAATTTCAAACAAGCCCACCCTCCTCCTGCTGGCTCATTGGCCCTTGCTCACGGCCCTCTCAACCTTCCACGGTCACTTGTTGTCCTGCTCTTAATCGGTTCTGCTCCCCTTGCTATTCAATCAGTACATGGCCCTAGGTCCTTGTCGCCCCTCTGCTTCAATCGAAATAGCACAATAGCAAGACGACGGTACCCTCGACGCTTCACCCTCGTTGGCCTTGCACGTCTGACGTCATGACCAGACGTTCAAATAACTTACCTCTTCCCAGCATCAAGAACCCGTGACCAGAAATTCGGTAAAAATATCGCTCACGTTACATTTGCGCTGCTTTTGTTGTCAATTATTTTAATGTGTTATGTTTTGTATCCACTCTTGACACCTGTCCGGGCGCCCAATCTTATTGGATACACTTCGGAGCTCTCTCGCCGCAGGTCCTCCGGGCTGCAATTGGTGTGCGATGTGGTGGCTGCATAGTATATATTTTCAGCCTGCCACTCGCCGCTGTAGCGGGTTTCGCTAGGACCCGCATTTCCTAGCATGTGGCGCAACCGAACGGTCGGGTGGTGCCGCCTGGTGGCTGGAAGACAGGGTTGCGGAACGAATCACCCCCTAGCAAACACTCCTTTGTAGCTTCACAAATTTCGACTAAAACTGCAATTTCTCTGTATGCGAAGAGAGTTATGATTTTTCAATTAACTTTATTATGAGACCATGCCTAAGTGCGATCCTAAGTGACTTCTCTAGACGCTGAGCCCTAGTGACGATGGCTGACTCTCAGACGTATCGCCAGCTGACATGGGAGCCTCTTGGTAGGTTCCTGTGTCACACACAACCAAGACCGTCTCCACTCTATGCTCTCCGTTGGAGAGACACAAGAACAGCAGCTCTCCTCCTCTTCACTTTATGGGGTGTAAATGGTAAAATTACAATAAAATAAACGGAAAACGCGGTGAAAGCCAATCCCGGACAAAAGCCCGGAAGATGTCTCCGTATCCGCCCGATACGGTGAAATCAACTCAAATACTTGTAAACCTTTTTCAAATGAAAAGCCCCATGAAGTCCGGCATTCTCGGGAGAGTACCAAGCAGATTCGAATACAATTCAAACTAATCGACGTCTTCGCGCTGCCCTGGGTGGCTCATTCTTAGTGGATCTAAAATACAATTAACAAAATAGGAACTTCGAAAAGATAAAATAACTAAATAATACACCTGTAACAGTTGATGAATACCTCACTCTCAACACGATCCAAGAAACCATCTACTAGAGAAGCAGATCAAACCACACCTGTAACAGTTGATGAATATCTCACTCTCAACACGATCCAAGAAACCATCTACTAGAGAAGCAGATCAAACCACTCCGACGCTGACTCTTGCTGAACTACGGATCAACAATTCATCACAATCTACAGAGTGAAATGACATCAGCTACTCAGAGCTGTCTAGTACATTGCTGTTTAAATCTTCACCTTGAAGCTCTACTCTCTGCCTCTTGATGTTCACATAGGCTGGACACGGTGCTCGGTCTGAGAATACACGCTGCTACAATGGCCAAAATTTGGTCTTTGAAGCGATGCCTGTCGAACGAAAGATGGTACACGTACATACTTCCGCTGCGTGCGGTGAAGAACCATGTGGCCCCAATTGTGACCGACCTTCTAGATGCGCAAATTGATCGGAAAACCATCTTGCATCATCACGCAACTGTTTCTATTACAGAATTTTGAAGGATATACTCTTAGCTCAAACTAGAGAGCGCCTCTCATACCCGGAAGTCAAAAGGCAAGTAGCCTAGAAGTTTATATGCCCGATTACTAGCCCTGCAGCAATGACCTCGAGATACGCACTTACAGGGCTCTACCTATCTACCATGCGACATTGTCTACTCCTCTCGTACTCAGAAAAAAACACGCTGACAGTCATCCACACAACCCAGCATCTAGTGAACCTTATCAAAGCTGCTTCCTCCTATCCTCACCACTCCCCGTCTCTCTCTTACTGATCGACGATTAATTAGGGCCCCAGATCTGGAATTGGACGACGGCCTGTACCATGGCTGGTTACAACACAACATGAAGAAGTGCAGCACCTCTGCTCACCAATACCGGGCCCTCCTCCCCAATCCACCGCGCGATGCAGTCTCCTCCCTCAAACTCAAAGAAGCTTTGGACGACAGTCATCCATACCACCCGGCCCCAAGGGAACCCCATCAACGGAACTTTCTTTCATTCCCACCTCACTCCGTACCGATCTTGCTGAACGACACACGAAGGAAGTCCCAGATATGGAACCAGACGATGGTCTCCCATTGCCGGATAAAGCACAACATGGAAAAATGCTACCAACTCAGCTCACCTTTTACCAGCCCATTCGATGAAAGCTTGTAATCTCCTAGCACTAACGACGACCAACCCCACTCTGATAAAAACTCAAAAGAAATACTACCTCGGCATTGACATAGAATTTAGCTTTCGTTCCATAGTCCTCTACCCATCCTTGCATGGCAGGTGCTGGAGGAGCCTTATGGAAATTACCGCTTCCCAATCACCATTACTATCCGTCCTTCCTGAAGATACTTCTGCCTGCACGACAACCGCCCTCCTATCTCAGGATATGCCCCGTGACAAGATAGTGGAATACTTTGATAATCTTCTCTTTCACGCTCCAGGACTCAGCATTCCGATAACTAAGGAACACTACCGTGCGAAATAGCAAAACGACAGCGAAAGAGGAAATACAATCGATACCGGCGCACCAAAACGGGAGCGGATAAAAATCTGTATAAACAAGAATTGTCATGAACACAAACTCTCATTTATCGCAAAACGAATCATAGAAGAATTTTGTATCATCCATTAATGTCTAAAACGTGGTCCCACATACGAAAAATGCAGGGGAAATACAGCACTCATCCCTCTCCAGCCCTAGGGGTGGATAGAATGACCCACACCGACCGGCAGGATGTCTCGGAACTCCTTACAAAACATTACTCCTACATTAACTTATATACTGGATAGAGCCCAACTTTTCTCAACATAAAACCTAAGACGTATTGCGGAGCAATTCAACATTGTTTGGGTTTCACCAAAAAACTACTCTCGGTGCAAGCCGCGCCTCCAGCCCCTCTGCTCCTGGTGAGGACCTGATTTCCTATGAGATACTCCGTCATCTACATCGTGCTGCACTTTCTTTTACCTATGTCTTGGTTACAACACAGTCTGGACTACGCATTCCTATTTTGATCAAAGAAGGAAAGTAGTGATTATGTCTTTCCCCTAACTTGAACCCACTGAAAAACCGTCTAGCTGCATCCCTGTTGCCCTCACATCGTGTGTGGCGAAGGCCCTGAAAAAAATTGTGAATGGCTGACTGACATCATACCTAGACGCAAACTTGCTCCTCTCCTCATTACAATTCGAGTTTAGAATGGTGCTGTCAACTCAAAGTGCACTCATACGCGTGGTGGCTGATATTCTCGCCGCCTTGTACCGGAAACAGGAAACAACACGCCGTTTGAACTATCATTGGTCTTCAGAAATTATAAGTTAGCTGCCGTTATTGCACTATCTGAAAAATCAATCTGATGGGACTCCCTGCTCCATTACCACTCTTCCTCCAGTAGTTCCTGCGGCGGTGAGTATTCCGGACTAGATTTGCCTATCGCCGTTCATACATAACGTCAAAAGATGAAGAGGTACCCGAATGTAGCGTATTCTCTCATACACTTTTGGCAATTGCCTGCCATCAATGGGATTACGTGAGTAATCCCTCCCTACGTGAATGACTCCTCATACGTTGACGTCTTCGCGATTAACGCATTGGCGCCAGCCGTGTCCCAACTCCAACGGTAACTACTAAGTGCTATTGCCCGGGTGGTTGCTTGGACTATTTGCCAGAGCAAACGTGTACACTCCACATCCATCGACCCAGCACATGCACAGAATTGGGCGACACTCCCCACGGACGAATTATCCCATTCCTACCTCCAATCCGCTTGTAGAACTAATATTCGATCAGAAACTATATTTGAAATTCCACGCACAGAAGCTCATGATAGACTGCACACACAAACACACACACGCACACACACCCACACGTCGCGCTTCTCTTGGGATGCAGACAAGATAGTACTACCTTATTGCACTTGTACGGCGGGATTATCCAGTCTAAACTGGACTATGGGAGCTTTGTCTACGACTCCTCAAAACGTAATATCCTCAGAGCGTTGGAACCAGTCCAAAATTATACCGTTCGCACCAACATTGGGGCGTTTTGCACTTCCCGTATTTTGAGCTGGTGAGCCTAGACTTGCACTGCGACAAAAACAAAAGAACCTCAAGTTGTATTGCTATGTTCTTGCCCGCTCTAATTCCCCTACATGTACCCCAATCCTCTAGCTTCCTCCTCTATTCTATCACAGCGTATTGAGCTTCTCACTGCTGATCGACAACTACCACGTATCATGATAGACCTTCCGCGACATGCGATCCCTATTTGGCGTATTATAGACCATTTGCTTTGCCCTCCCCATTTTAGTTACCAAAAAGCAGATGTTACATCACAAAATATATAAATCTTTTTAAAGCTCATGCGGAAACATACCACGCTGATAGCCCACATATATTCAATGATGAATCAATGGACGACAATGCAGTGGCCTGTGCATCGGTACACCCCTATGGAGGCTAGGAGACTCACGTCGTCGTCAGTCTTCACCACTAAAGTCACAGTCATTGTCGGCGCCCGCTCTGAAGAAGATAGTCTTCCAAATGCAAACATGGCACTTTTTTAGTAATTTACTTAGCACATGCCGGACCATGGAGACATTAAGTTTATACTAGGTTCCAGGCTACTGTGGGATTGTGGGTAAAGAGCGAGCAGACGATGCGGCGAAGAGAACGACAGTAACGCTTAACCCAACAGAACAGCTACGAGGGAGCCTATTATGACTCACGTTGAGGCTCTGGTGGAAATGAGGGCAAAATCAAATCAAACCAACAGAACAGCACCCACTCCCGTGTAGAGATTTTTACGTCGCTTGGGCCTTGTCAAATAATCGATCCCGACGAACCGAGATTATACTCTGTCGACTAAGAAGAGGATCTAATGGAGGGTCTCCCAACCTGGACGGAATGCCAATGCGCCCACTTTCACAGGAGCCGGTTCCTGAACCCTACTAATTCCCTCAGCCTACTACCTACTGAGTCTCCCCAGAAGGAATTCAATGTGGAACCAATTTCCAGATACTTTTGAGAAACCAACCTCTTGGATGAAATCGAATCTGTTTTGAATCGATCGTATCCATCGTACCTGCCGATAGGCTCCTCCACCCCGGAGAATCACCGTCCTTAACTTCGAATACAACACTTCTGTGACTTCCCTCTAAAATTGCAGTGACTTGAGCATGCCATGGTCCGACACACACACACACGAAGACAGTCTCGTCACCCTAATATAATTTGGTAAGGGAACGCAAGAAGCCATCAATTGTCTTGGACACGGGATATGTGTGTACGTGTTTCAAATGTTTAATTTAACAGCTTCTTCAATATCGTGGAGCTATTAATAGTGGACCGGGGGAAGAAGTGATTGATTCAGATTTTTATAATTATACTTTCAATAATTGATCGATCTGAATTAATGTGGTCATAGTGAAGCACAAATTAAACTTTTGCCTACAAGTCAAAACTACTCCTCCGTCGACACGAGAAAGGATCTTACAGAATCCTAGAGGAAAAGGAGGACCTGTTTTCCAAATAACCCCAAACATAGTATTATATAATATTTTGTGGTACACACAATATTTGCGGGAACATTTCCGCAATTCACATGGGGGGGGGCTTACAAAGAAATCGTTTTAGACTTCATCTAGGTTTTGGAGAGATATGGTGATGTTGGACTAGCAGCATCTCGGGTCTCGCTGCTTAGTTGAGGAATGAGGAGGGATCGCATAGAACTGTTAGGGAAAATCTCATAGATTTTCCCAAACAGTTTGGAGAACACAGTCGAAATAAAGAAAGTGAGATACTAGGTAAGTATCGCCAGCGCGATTGCGCTTCTTTATGTACGAACCAACAGCTCTGGGCACTGATGCCATGGCCTACATTACTTGATAATTTCTGTCAACTATGCAATGTTCATTTTCCTACTCTACAAAATTGTTTCAGTTTTGTATACACTATGCCTTGATAATGGTTAAATACTGATTTTGGCATTTGTGTGAGGCTTAAGTGCCGTTGATGTTTCTTTTAAAAGAGTTGTGGGTAGTGATCTGCAATTTGGAAGCCTTTGGCATGCCGTCCTCAACACCCGTGTTGAGAAGGGCATGAGGCGTGCGGGAGAGTTTCAGTGGCAGCGGCTTGGTTGATGGTTGCAATATTGGTTGTGACTGGCAGAATTTCTAATAACGATTAGTGGATGATGATGTGGCATGGGGAAGTTGGGTGTATAACGGTGTGAAATATACATGTGGCTCTAGGACATGCCATACCCAATTCCATGTGGCTCTAGGACATGCCATACCCAATTCCATGTGGCTCCAGGACATGCCATACCCAATTCC
>SDVV010045140.1:0-10093 GCA_016164225.1 Gammarus roeselii
TATTCCCTTTGTGCGTTACATGCACAATATTATCGACTAGTTTCAAGTAATGTTAGGTGGTCGCTCGTTACTAGACTGTCGAGTTCAAAATGTTTATGTAAGCTTACCGCATGTGTCAGTGTTATAGTGTGTTGAAGCGTTGGCCAGTTTCATGTATGGTGTTACTGTTAGAATAATTTTTTTTGTTGTTGTAATGTTGGATGTGTTGCTCCTACCATTTTCGTCTACTATAACAAATATTGAATAAATCCACTCGAACATATTTTCTACAGATCTGTGATTTAAGGTCCGCAGTCAGCAAGATCTAGGATGTAAACCATGTCTAAGGTATATAATAAGCGAAATATATGTCAATGTACGACAACATAGATCAAATATCAATGATTGCAAAAAGGGTCATCATACACTGTCAAATGTATTAATACCTTGGCAACCTAACCTAACAGTCATCTTAACCAATAGTTATGTATTTGTATTCAAGTTTGATGCTTATGGATATATTGATATGTATAAAACTCTCCACTTAGGCTGTATATTTAACATGTGGAAAGCAGTTTGAATACATTTCTCCAATTTGATCCAGCATCAGAAATATCCTTCAGCAGATGTTAAGATTCCAAAATTTTCTTCGATATCTCTGTAATATTTTTGTTTGGATGACTCAGCAGGTAGGATCTAAGAGAACTCATGCACTTCATTTTGTGGCACTTTTTGATGTGGAACAGTTTCACGCGATATTAGGTTCAAAGATCTAGTCATCCGAACCAACTTGACCAATAATTATATATTTTTCTTTCAAGTTTCATGGTTATATATGATATTTAATCATTATTTTGTGCAAAGTTCTTATCAAATCCCCTCCACACAGCTCTATTTTACGTAGCTTTTTTTAATGTCACACATCTGGTACAAACATACACGCTTTGTACGCATATGCTGGGCCGGTCACGGTATAATGATGGCGTATACAGGGGTCGATACCGGCACAGTATAGACACATACACACATTTGTATGCAAATACAAGGTCGGTTAACATCTGTAGCATTTTATCTCTGATCTATGATTTTTTACATTGGAACAAAGTTCCTTGCTTTTGTTACAAGATATTTAAAGTGGATCAGCTTCACGTCATGTTAGGTGAAAAAACTAATCGTCTTTACCTAACCTAACCTTTTCTATCCAAGAAATATGTATTATCGATCGACTTTTCGTGCACACATATGATACTTATTCATCGATTTATGATGTATTCATATCCATCCTCTCCACTTGTCTCTACATTTTGATCTATCATTTGCAGTTTTGATATCCACTTCCAATTTTGATCTAGCAAATTTCATCCATTTTCATGTACAAATTACATCGTTTGTTTTCATTGTTATACCTCTTTTCATATGATTCTTGAGTTCTTGCATGTTGTTCACACCCATCAAAACCTAACCTAACCTTATGTATGGTATTCAGTCATTGATATATACATATGAAGCCCTTCAGACGACTCTAAATATCACTTTAACATACATGTTATTTATTTCGTTGTCACTCTCGACCCATACTAGTTAGCAGAGAGGCCCCATTTTCAAACTTGAATAAATGGAATGTTACAAGTAATTTAAATTTCATGCAGAGCCAATATCTTCACTTGGCTCTACAACCTTTGACGACTTGCATCTCTGTTTTGCCTTTTCTTTCCTATAAATTTCATATTCTTGATGATGACTTCGTTTCAAGATCTGATCAAACTCTGATTTATATCCTAACAATCTGTAACACATCTAAATCATTTACCGCGAGATAGGTTTATGGTATAATTTCACGCTTTAAAACTTATTCATCTACTGATTTCGACAATTCGATGTTACCTCCGACTGACCCGATGTTTGCAATTCATTACTTTACCTTTTAGTTTAGGATAATATAAACATTTATTTCAGGATTTACATAGTTTTATTAGTATTTATTGGCATTATGTACAGACCTTGCTGGCATCATCAATGACATCTACCTCGTTTTTTTCATTTGAAACAGCATGGTTCGTTCATCCATCCTTACCCATCATCACTATATTTCAGTTTCCTCTAAAAATCCTTCATATACTCAATCAAATCTTTGATGCGAATACCGAAGGCTGTTCCGTTCCCGTGAGTCCACAAATGTATTGCTTCTTCTTCTTGAACCTAATTATTCGAAACTACTCCAATTCAAAGTCATTGTGATCATCATAGAGAAATTTTGCATACGATCCAGATTTTTTTTGTTCATGGGTATAATTTGTTTCCCACTACCTCAGCTTTATTACAGTCATGATGATGATTTTCTACTTTGATCATATCAATTTCGAGATTTGCTCTCTTATTCCCCCTGAACTTTGTTACATACGACTGTAACGCGTCGACATTAGTTACCCAAAGCCGATTTCCTTTTTTCTACATCCCAATATGAATGATATCTTCCACTCTTTTGATTCTTGTTTTACCCATTCCGAGATAACACTAGTCAATATTGTTCGATCCGACTCGTATCATCTTCGGAGATTTCTTCATCCAACACTTGTTAACAAATTTTTTGAGATATGAATATTAATTTTTGTTTACTCTATGACAAAACGTGTCTCCGCTTGATCTCAACGTAACACTGACTCCATTCTCGGTATGCAGCTAGCTATTATAAGTTGATTACATGTCGTTTTTCGTCAAACAATAGGCCTTACATTGCTCGCCTAGTTCACCAACTGTGTATGTATGTATGTGTATAGGGCTGTGTACGTATGTGAATGTGTATGTTCAAGCGTATGTACATGTAACATAAGTTGAAAAAAATGTTTAACATAAGAATTTGAAATTCAAAATTTCAATAAAATTTTACATTTTCGAGGGATGACAGAGCCAAGTCGGTCTATTGAAGTAATAACTTGGCTACTTGAGTAAGGTGTTATCCCTCGGAAATTTGAAATTTTATTGAAATTTTGAATTTTGTTTTTTTTGTTAATTTTTTTAACGTATGTAACGTGTACATACGCTTGAAGATACACATTCACATACGTACACAGCCCTATACATATATATACATACACAGTTGATGACCTTGGCGAGCAATGTTAGGCATTGCCCAAAAACAGGCAAAAAATGCATTTCATTTATTAATATGCACATGGCAATTTCAAATTTTGTTAAATCATACCTGCATAGTCTGATACGTTTTAAAAATATGTCCACTGCGGTGAGGTCAGCTGTTTTCCTTTGTTTCATCTCTATCACATTTGTTCTATGTCTCGTAGGCTCTGATACACTAGGTCAACAGCACGGGCATCAAGTCCTTGTCAGGAGATCGTGTTAATGGTCAATAATGATCAATGATTAATGATCAATAATTGATTATTAATGAGTGCGCACCTACAACGCTTGTAGTCCTCCTATTGACCTACTTTGGTGTGCTGCACCTACAACGCTTGTAGTCCTCCTATTGACCTACTTTGGAGTGCTGCACCTACAACGCTTGTAGTCCTCCTATTGACCTACTTTGGTGTGCCGCACCTACAACGCTTGTAGTCCTCCTATTGACCTACTTTGGTGTGCTGCACCTACAACGCTTGAAGTCCTCCTATTGACCTACTTCGGTGTGCTGCACCTACAACGCTTGTAGTCCTCATATTGAACTATTTTAGTGTGCTACAGCTACAACGCTTGTAGTCCTCCTATTGACCTACTTTGGTGTGCTGCACCTACAACGCTTGTAGTCCTCCTATTAACTTACTTTCGTGTGCTGCACCTACAACGCTTGAAGTCGTCCTATTAACCTACTTTGGTGTGCTGCGCCTACAACGCTTGTAGTCCTCCTATTGAACTATTTTAGTGTGCCGCACCTACAACGCTTGTAGTCCTCCTATTGACCTACTTTGGTGTGCTGCACCTACAACGCTTGTAGTCCTCCTATTGACCTACTTTGGTGTGCTGCACCTACAACGCTTGAAGTCCTCCTATTGACCTACTTCGGTGTGCTGCACCTACAACGCTTGTAGTCCTCATATTGAACTATTTTAGTGTGCTACAGCTACAACGCTTGTAGTCCTCCTATTGACCTACTTTGGTGTGCTGCACCTACAACGCTTGTAGTCCTCCAATTGAACTATTTTAGTGTGCTGCACCTACAACGCTTGTAGTCCTCCTATTGACCTACTTTGGTGTGCCGCACTGGATGAGATGTAACACGATTTGATGCGAGATAGCGGGCTGGCCATGAGCACTATGTATTAAAATTAGTTTGAAAGCAAAGTATCAGATCCGCATTGGAGAGAAGGTATGCTGGGTTCAAT
The DNA here is from genome assembly GCA_016164225.1 of Gammarus roeselii. Classification (NCBI taxonomy): domain Eukaryota; kingdom Metazoa; phylum Arthropoda; class Malacostraca; order Amphipoda; family Gammaridae; genus Gammarus; species Gammarus roeselii. The sequence continues at coordinate 4,314 of SDVV010045140.1, forward strand.
TTCTTTTACTAAATATGTACCAAGCAACGAAATGAGTCTATGCTACCTTAACACAGGTTGATCTTCTTTAAACGTCGACTATTGGAGAAATAGACTTCAAGTCAAGAGTGGACCTTTAGAAGCAAACACCGTATTAGGTAACAAACCCTTTTTAGGTCTATACAGTTGTCAGCGTTTTTATAGACCAATGAATTGGAAACATTGTGGCTTTAAATTCATTCGTTCATAAAAAGTGTTTGAACAACCGTTACCTGAACTTACTTTAGTTAATTGCCAACAATGTTAGAACCCCTTAAAACAATATGTTTCATTTATTACAATTGTAAAAAAAAAAAAATTACCACTTATGTCCCAAGAATAATAAGGATGAATTCTCTACACTAAGACCCACTTCTGTTGAAGACGACAAGGATGAATTGCTGCACCTGCTCCTTCGATTCAGGACAAGATGTACGTGTGTGGAAGGCGTGGAAATGATTTGATGTGATTCTGTCCTTCCTGTTAATTAATGTTGTAAAATGTTCCAAGATTACATAATGGAAATATCAATTGATGTTTGAAACAGGTTTCACAGTGACCAAAGAGTATTAATAACGGTAATTGTGAAAAACTTATGTTTATACCGTAAAAACACGGGTAATGTTTCGGTAACGCTTTGATCGGCACAGAGCTTATGTGTCCGTTTTGGATAACGGAAGGCGCAGACAACTAACGAAATCAAAAGTTACTGGGATTTCATTTAAGTTAAATCGCTCCAATGTAGGGTTTGTAGCGCACCGGCGCATTTGCTCCCTCTCCATGTACGTCCGGCGCACTCACCCAAGCACGCCCGTCTCACTCGACCCCGTCAGGAGCACACCCATCGCACTCGACCCCGTCCCAAGCACACCCGGCTCACTCACCCAATTCCAAGCACCACCCGTCTCACTCGCTCTCGTCTCAAGCACGCCCGTCTCATTCGCTTCCATCATGAGCACACCCGTCACACTCGCTTCCGCCAGGAGCACGCCCGTCGCACTCGAACCCGTCCCTGGCACGTTTGTCGTTTTCGGCACTGTCCCAAACATGCCCGTTGCTTTTGGTACTGTCTCAAGCTTGTCCGTCGCATTCGACACTGTCCCAAGCATACCAATCGCACTCAATCCCGTTACAAGCAGGCTCGTCGAACTCGTCCTCGTCCAAAGCACAGCAGTCAAACTCGTCCTCGTCTCAAGCATGCCCGTCGTGCACGCTGACATCCACCGAATGCCCGTCGCACATGCCTCGGTCCCAAGCACTCGTATCTGGGGGCCTTTTTGTCAATAGTAGGAGTTGCCGTCCTGGTCGCCCCACTACAGGATGTTGTCGATAGCAATATGAGGCACCTTCGAGGGGTGAGGACCTAAGAAGAAAGAAGAAAGGGAGAGGGGGGGTGTCATTCGCCTGCCCAACTACGGGCCAAGGATAAGTGACGCAAGCAAGGGTGGATTCACGCAGCTCTGTTATGACGTCATGGCCTCATGGGTTGCATGACTACACGTTCTTGCAAATGAGTGGATGATGGACAAATCTGTTTAGTGTCCTTCAGCGCTGGTTGTAGGGAGCAGTGAGACCGACCGCCGATGTGGCCGATCAGTGGCAGGTACATAAGGTGGCCATGGTCAGAGGTTGTCAGCTACGGTGACCACAGACAAGGCTCGGTACTATCAGTGGCCAGTCATGAGGAGGGATCAGAAATGGCCATTGGCAGAGAGTGGAAGCTGCGAAGCCGAGGATGAGTGGCATTTGTTAAAAAATTAACCAATTAGCTCATTTAACAATCAACAGACTAGCTCATTTAACAATCAACAGACTAGCTCATTTAACAATCAACAGACTAGCTCATTTAACAATCAACAGACTAGCTCATTTAACAATCAACAGACTAGCTCATTTAACAATCAACAGACGAACTCATTTAACAATTGAACGACTAGCTCATCTAACAATTTAATCAATCGGTTCATTTAACAGTTAACCCACTAGCTCATTTAACGCTCCTACACCGCAAAAACTAATTACTAGACCAAACTGGTTGGGAGAAATGCAGGAAAAGCAACTTAGATTGTGACAGCAGCCCCAGAGCATTCAGTGCTTAGATGATAAGTTTGGTTCCTCTCATGATCCGCTTTACTGTTATGGGCCGTCACAGAGAGCCTGAACAGACTGGTCTCTTGTGTCACCCTGCGTCTGCTCATGCGAGTTAAATAAATCTGCGACGCTGGAAGAAGACGACGCGGTTAACATTGCTTGACGTTGCGAGTGAAGAGCCTTCTCAACGTCGGACAACTCACCCGAATCAACCCCGAAAGTGAAACTGACATTGATTTATCCATGTTCTCCCCCACTCTGGCACCCCAACTTGTTAAAGGAGTTTTGCCTTCAACACACGACAGCGACCATAACCCAGTCATACTATCGCTTCTTACCAACCAACCAAGAAACTCTGCCCTACAAGAACTTCGATTCAACTACGGGAAAGCCAGCTGGATAGAATACTCAGCACACATCGCGTGGAGCGATATGGATAGCATCCCCGAAAACATTTCGGAAAAGTTTCAAGCTGTACCCGAGGAAAGCATTCCCCAATATGCTCCTTCGACTTTCTTTCCGAAACCATGGTGGTGCCGAGAGGTGCAAGAAGCAAGAGATAAGCGAGAAAAGCAATACCATGCCTACCGACGCGCACGGTCCCCCTGGAACAGAGTAGCGTGGAAAAGGGCATCTGCTATAAACCGAAAACTTCGAGTGGAGAAGAAACGTGAAAGCTGGGCTCAGTTAGTCAACACTATTAATCGAAACACCCCCCTCTTCCAGGTGTGGGATAAAATCCGACGTATCCAGGGAAAACCCGAGCGACCTATTAACATCCTTTCAGATGGAGGCAGAACTTCTTCCCACGCGGAAATTGCAAATAAACTAGCTCGGACTTTTAGCCAGATATTTCGCAATCAACAAACTACACGGCTGCTTTCCAACGGGAAAAACATTTGCGAGAAAGTGAACATCTTGACTTTGCTTCTAGAAACAAAGAGGCCTACCACAAACCTTTCTCCCTCCACGAACTACAGTGCGCCATAGACCATACACGTGAAACTTCACCTGGGCCAGACCGGGTACACATCAACATGATCAAGAATCTCCCAGATGGCGCCCGTGAGCACTTATTAAAAGTGTTCAACACTCGGTATTCGAAATCATTTTTTCCCGATCAATGGCATGAATCTGTAATTATCTCAATACCCGAACCCGGGAAATTCCACGGTGACCCACATAACTATCGCCCCATCGCTCCTACCAGCGTCCTCTGCAAGACCATGGAAAGAATGATAAACACGCGCCTTGTCGACTACCTTGATATGCATGCAGGCCTGAACAGCATCCAGTGTGGCGGCCGCAAGCGTCACTCTACGACGGACCACCTTGTATGACTGGAATCTGACATTAGACAGGCATTTGTCAGAGGGAACACGTGGTTTCCTTATTTTTCGACGTGGAAAAAGCATACGATACTACCTGGAAATATGCCATCATGAAGGATCTCCACCGCAAAGGGCTGAGAGGCCACTTACACGTTACATCCACCAATTCTTGCAAAACCGCACCTTCAGGGTTAAGGTCGGCGACACCGTTTCACCATCCTAACCGCAAGAAATGGGCGTCCCCCAGGGAAGCGTTCTCAGTGTCACTCTTTTCATACTCAAGATCGACTAGATAGCAGACATTCTCCCGCGCAACGGAAGATTGCTTTCATCACTATACGTGGACGACTTACAAATAAGCTACAGGCACCCTAGACTCTTAACAATTCAACAGGAACGCCAGAAATGTCTAAACCTAGTCGGGAACTGCGCCTCCTTGAACGGATTACGATTCTCGCTCTCCAAAACGAAAAACACGCACTCTACTCTTGTACCCTGCTTACACCTAAAACCAGCCCTAACGCTGAACAACACTCCGCTAGTATACGAGCAATCAATAACATTTGTCGGTCTTGTGTGGGACCCTAAACTCATATGGCGACCTCATGTTGCAGCCCTGGAGACTCGCTGCATAAAGGCAACCGGATTTATCCTCTCAGTAGGTAACATCCTTGAAATTCGGAGCCGATATGGACACCGCCCTGACGTTATTCAGAACAATAATATGCTCGCGCATTGACTACGTTCAGCAGCCAAAACCACCCTTGAACCTCTCTCCATTATCGTAAATAACGCCCAGCGTATCACAACCGGTGCGTTCCGTTCCACACCCATCGAATCCCTGAACGTGCTTGCTACCGAGCTTTCACTTCCGCTTCGGAGAGTTAAACTCTCACTTCAGTACAATTACTAGACAAGGAGCTACAACAATAGCCCAGCACTCGGTTACGTCACCAACATTCTCGATAAACGTCTCTTTGCGGCTAAGAAGAACATATGCCCACACTTCTCTCTACGTGTGGACAACTTACTGACCTCGCTGAACGTCATTCGCAAAGCAATCAAGCCTTCATTTTTTTATCGAATTCTTCAAATCAACACACCAACGTGGATGATCAGCTCACCGCTAGTCAACCTAGATTTGCAAACGTACCCGACTACTTGATGAACTACTTGATGAACAGTACCCTGAGCACCGCCATAATTACACTGATGGCTCCAAAACATCGGACGGAGTGGGAGCTGCCGCCGTAGGCGAAAGGACCTCGCGTTCGACCACCCTACTCCTAGAGGCCTCTGTATTCTCTGTAGAGCTGCACGCACTCGAATTGGCCATCTCCATTACAGAAAGTGACCGCCTTCCCAAATATGTTATATTTTCAGACAGTCTGAGTGTTCTCACCCACTTGAAAACTTTGCACTTGGATCACCCTGCCCTTAGAAAAATGCAACACGACCTATTCACGATGTCCGAGACGAGCCAAGCGGTCAAGTTCTCCTGGATCCCAGGACACGTAGGAATAAGAGCTAACGAGCACGCAGATTTCCTCGCTAAACGGGTGTCTGCCCAGCAAGAACAATTTATCACCATACACTACCGAGATTGGTTCCCAGTCATCAACTCACTTATAACATCACGATGGAACGACTCTTGGCAACTGAGTGGACAAGAAATTCTTGCTGTTAGACAATCCGTGGGAGAGTGAGACACCAGGTTTCCTAATAGGGGAGACCAAGTGTTCATTAACCGTCTATGCACGGGACGTACGTGGCCAACCCACAATAACCTAATGGACGTAGACATGGGACCGGACGTACCACCATGCCCCTGTTGCCACCAAGTGGCAATCAGTGTGAAACACTTACTTATGGATTCTGATGCACTCGCAGCAGCCCGACGAGCCTTCTTGAGCCCCCCGTGCAACCTACAACGCCTGCTGACAGAAAGAGAACACGGAAAAAAACTGATTGCTTTCGGAAAACACACCGGACTATATGAAGCCGTGTGAAAAAAACTAAGTTTGAATCATCTCTGGTCCTAAACTCGTGGTCCTCCCTGCGTATTAATTGTGAACTTCAACTTAACTTCGTGCACGAAGCTGTGCAGAATCAACGGATCATCGTGCCCTACGGGGGAGCACTCAGTGACTGTACGTTGGAGCTCCGGTGGAAAACAGAAGAAGCTACTACTACTACTGCATTCGCCCATTTTTTGATGAGCCCTACGTTTTTTAATATATTTTTTCCTATAACATGTGTAGCAAGATTTTGCTTTGATTTGTATTAATTAGCAATAAAGTTTAATATTTTTATTAATCCCTGAATATAAAGGGAATGTAT
>SDVV010045142.1:0-10093 GCA_016164225.1 Gammarus roeselii
GGGCCGTATCATCAGCAAATAGCAACTGGCTCAACTGCCAACTCCGCCCATTCGCTTCCAAGAGTTCCAAGCCACGACCCAGCACACTCGCGTTCACCTCCCTGACCACTCCATCCATATAGAGGTTGAACAGCCAGTGAGACATCACGCAGCCTTGTCTCAGTCCCACTTTCACTGTGAACCAATCACTCACCTCGCTCCCCACTCTGACACATGCTCGGCTGTCAGCCAAGCATGTGCGAGTGGTAGAACGAGGAAATTAAACTGGCGGTGGCACGGAAAAGAGGAGCGGTTTTGGGAGTGGTTGCAGGCGAAGTCGGTGGTGGCATATGAAGGCTATAAAGAGAGGAGAAACGAGGTGAAGCGGGTGGTGAGGAGAGTCAAAAGGGACGCTGATGCCAGGTGGGGCAGACGGTTGTGCCAGAATTTTCAGGAGAACAAAAAAATGTTCCGGAAAGAGGTGAAGAGGGTGAGAAAGGGAGAAACCGGAAAGGAGGAAGTGGTGAAAGATGAAAATGGCCAGTGGTTATTGGAAAGTGGTGATGTACGGAAGAGGGGGGCCGAGTTTTTTGATGAGTTGAATGTCGAGGATGACATTGTTGCAGTGGGTGGTGTTCGGATGCCACTTTTGGGAGAAAGACTTGTGACGGACATTACCAGGGAAGAGGTGCAGGAGGCAGTGGAGGTGATGAAAACAGGTGAAAGCCCCTGGTTTGGATAGCGTTGCGACCGAGTGCTGAAAAAGGGTGGAGTAACGATTGTCGAATGGTTAGTGAGGTTACTGAACTTTTGTTTTGTGGCAGACATGGTACCAATTGAGTGGCGCAATGCCTGCATTGTTCCGCTGTATAAGGGCCATGGAGATAAAAATGAATGCTGCAACTCGAGAGGTATCAGTCTGTTAGGTGTGGTTAGTAAGTTGTACGGGAGAGTGCTGATCTAAAGGATTAGAGACTGTATGAACTGCGCAATTGGAGAGGAACAGTGTGAAAGCGGTGCTGAGTTTCTAAGTAGGCAGCTGAGCATGAGTCAGAGTGGGAAGCGAGGTGAGTGATTGGTTCTCACTGAAAGTGGGACTGAGACAAGGTTGCGTAATGTCTCCCTGGCTGTTCAATATCTATATGGATGGAGTGGTCAGGGAGGTGAACGCGAGTGTGCTGGGTCGTGACTTGGAGCGGTTGAAAGCGAATGTGCGGAGTTGGCAGCTGAGCCAGTTGCTATTTGCGTGTGATACGGCCCTGGTGGCGGATTCAGGGGAGAAGCTATGGAGGCTGGTGTCTGAGTTTGGTAGAGTGTGTGAGAGGAGGAAGATTCGAATGAACGTGGGTAAAAGTAAAGTAATGAGATGCTCGAGGACTGTCGATGCGAGCAGAAGTAGTGTCCTCCTAAATGGAGAGTTGTTGGAAGAAGTTCAGTGTTTTAAGTATCTGGGCTTCTATGTGGAGAAGACTGAATTAGTGGAAACTGAGGTGAAGTAGCGAGTGAAGAAGGGGTGTAAAGTGTTGGGTGCACTGAAGAGCGTAATCAGCTGCAGGACGTTGGGGATGGAAGCAAAGAGGGGGCTGTATGAGGGTATCATTGTGCCAACTGTGCTGTGCGGAGCTGAGACTTGGGGGGTGAGAGCAGAGGAGAGAAGAAGGTTGAATGTTTTCGAGATGAAATGTTTGAGGAGCATGGCTGAAGTGTCGCTGAAAGATAGGTTCACTAACGACGTGGTTCGCATCGGAACGGGGATGGTGAAGAAGTTAGAGGACAGAGTTGATTTGCGTGTTTTGAGATGGTTCGGGCACATGGTGAGGATGGATGAATGGAGATTGGTGAAAAATGTGCTGAAGTCAGAGGCGATAGGACGTAGGTCTAGAGGGAGACCGAGGTTTGGGTGTATGGATGGTGTGAAGCAGGCGTTACGAAGGAGAGACGTGAGTGTGTATGTAGCAAGAGAGCGTGCACTGGATAGGCGTTAGTGGAGAATGATAGTGAACGGATGAGCTTTGACGCTGCCCTGATGTGCTTTCCCACCCTAGGCACATCGTTGAGAGACGGGATGGTCGTGAGCGGAGGCGGTGGGGGGGGAACGGTCATCATGACGCAGCAGGGGTGAACCAGTCACGCTGTCGGGCCCTGCTGCCGACACTACCTCGAACCGCACTCATGACCTGAAGGATGTATTGCGGGGTTCCCGGCCGGACCTTTTTGCGCAAAAGGGCTAAGTGTGCGAGTGTGAGGTGCGCCTTGCCGTCGGCCATGCCCCTTGCTGGGAGATTTCGGCCTAGTTCTGTATCGGATCACCAACGACGTGGTTCGAAACAGAACAGGGATGGTGAAAAAGTTGAAGGACAGAGTGGATTCGCGTGTTCTGAGATGGTTCGGGCACATGGAGAGGATGGATGAAGGGAGATTGGTGAAAAGGGTGATGAATGCGGAGGCGAGTGGTGTCAGGCCTAGAGGTAGACCGAAGTTTGGGTGGAAGGATGGTGTGAAGCAGGCATTGGGAAGGAGAGATATGAATGTGGAGGTGACGAGAGAGCGTGCAATGAACAGGCGTGAGTGGAGAATGGTTGATTTTGACGCTGCTCTGATGTGCTTTCCCGCCCTTGGCATCCCGCTGTTGGGATGGTCGTGGGCGGGGAGGCACGGCCATTATGACGCGGGGGGGTAAACCAGTAAGAGTGTCGGGCCCTGCTGCTGACGACGGATCCTCGGACTGCACTCGTGACCCAGAGTGTATGTTGAGGGGGTACCGGCCGGACCCTTCAGCACAAATGAGCTAAGTTGTGTGCGTGTGAGCGTATGAGGGTGTGAGGTGAGCTATGCCGTCGGCCACCCCTCTTTCTGGGGGATGCGGCCTATTATCTATCACAACTTTAAACCTTTCTTATTGATCTATATCATCGAACATAAGGCATTTATAGTTTCAATTAAAACTTGGATTGTAGCATCACTTGCAAAAGTCTAGCTACATATATCAACAAAATGTTTAGTTTTCTATTTTTCTTAGTTTAGGAACTAGTTAAATTTGAGTTTTGGTCAGTTGAATGCCCCGTTTCTTCCCCAGTTATGAAACAATTTGTTCATTAATGTGTTCTGATGCATTGCATGACTTTACTTAGTGTTTGTTCCAGAAACGGATGACCAAACTATCAGAAAAAATTGTGAACTTCAATAAAACCCACTTCTGGATGGGTTTTTCTGGGTTGCCAACCCTGCTTGAATGTGGAGGTAGCGAGAGAGCGTGCAATGAATAGGCGTGAGTGGAGAATGGTTGATTTTTGACGCTGCCTGATGTGCTTTCCCACCCTTGACGTCCCGCTGAGAAACGGGATGTTTGTGGGTGGGGGGCTCTCGGTCATCATGACGCGGCGGGGGTAAACCAGTCATGCTATCGGGCCTCGCAGCTGACACGGACCTCGAACCGCAATCGTGACCCAGAGTGTGTGTTGTGGGGTTTCCGGCTGGGCTCTTTAGCGCAATAGGGCTAAGTTGTGTGAGTGTGAGGGTGTGTGATTCGCCTTGCCGTCGGCCACCTTCCAGCCTGGGGTATTTGCCTAGTGTCTGTACCTGTAACTTGTGAGTAGGAGTAATATAAAAATTCACCTTTACATCACAACAATCAATAGATATTGTTGGAGGACATTCTAATCTCAATTATTCAATATGTCATGACAGAAGAAAGTGTCATATTGAACTATTGATTTATAGACATATACGTATAAAAATGTTAGGTCTAATGTCGTTTATCACGCTCACATAAGTGCAAAGAGCAAATTTAAATCGGACAAAGATCAGAACGCAATTTAAAAAGGGAAACAGAATTTGGAAATAAAAACTGTAAAGCTCTGCGAATCATGTTGTATATCAAAGTTAGCAGTAAAGCGTATGAATTCCCAAATTAATTTCAAAGCCACAACATGAAGATTTTAGGCGTGAAGAGCAGGAGCTGAAAATTATGCGTTCGGAGCTCGAGCTCAACTGTGGAGCTTTCTAAGGTTGTGTAGACATTAGCTCTGGCTACGCACCCTTGACTCCGGTGTAGTCCTGCACGCGCCTGGCGTCTTCCATGCTCCTGATGTCTCCGTTGGCCAGTACCGGGATCCTGACAGCTGACACGATTTCCTTCACAGCGTCCAGATTGACAGGCTCGTTGCGCTGTTGTGGCGTGCGGCCGTGCACCGTAAGGAATGAGACACCTGCTGCCTCCAGCTGGCGGCACAGCGACACTGTCTGTCTACCGCCGGGTCAGGGACGAAAATAAGTGTAGGTTAGTACACAAAATATGGTGTGCAAAAGTTCAATCATTTTTAATATGATTTGTGTAAGTTGAATTAGAGCTGATAGGACAAGAAGGGACAGGTATAATTCGTATCCAGACATTGATGGAGACATTAGACATAAAAAAGTTTGGTATCATTGGATATGCCTGGTTCATACCGAAATTCAGAGGGCATTAGTAAATATACTGTATTGTCATATACTCATTACTATTGATAAGCTATCTTAATCCAGACCGATATGGAATAGGGCATCATCAAGCCCCTGTCCTAATCCACACCAAGAATTATTGTGTCTTATAACAAGACATAACAGTAGTTCACCAGTCTGCAGCCTGATCTGTGCCGCAACTGGTACCATAAGCGTGCCTACTCATCCTGGCTGAGACCAAAGTAGTTAGCAGTAATGCATCATCATCAGTCCTGCCCCTACTAGAGCGACCGTGTGTAATTGTACAGATACAGACACTGGGCCGCATCTCCCAGAAAGAGTATGTTGAGGGGGTCCGGCCGGTACCCCCTCAAAATACGCTCTGGGTCATGAGTGCAGTCCGAGGATCCGTTGTCAGCAGCAGGGCCCGACAGTTTTCACTGGTTTACCCCCGTCGCGTCATAATGGCCGGGCCCCCCCCCCACCCACGACCATCCCGACAGCGAGATGCCAAGGGCATGAAAGCACATCGGAGCAGCGCCAAAATTAACAATTCACAACCATTTTCCACTCACGCCTGTTCATTGCACGCTCTCTCGCTACTTCCACATTCATGTCTCTCCTTCCTAACGCCGGCTTCACACCATCCATACACCCAAACTTCGGTCTACCTCTAGGCCTTCGACCACTCGCCTCCTCATCCATTACCCTATCCACCAATCTCCCTTCATCCATCCTCTTCCTGTGCCCGAACCATCTCAGAACACGCGAATCCACTCTGTCCTCTAACTTCTTCACCATCCCTGTTCTAATTCCAACCACGTCGTAGGTGATCCGGTCTCTCAGCCTTACTCCAGCCATGCTCCTCAAACATTCCATCTCGAAAACATCATTCAACCTTCCTCTCTCCTCTGCTCTCACCCCCAAAGTCTCAGCTCCGTAGAGCACAGTTGGGACAACAACACCCTCATACAGCCTTCTCTTTGCTCCCATCCCCAACGTCCTACAGCTCATTACACTTTTTAGTGCACCCAACACTTTACACCCCTCATTCACTCCCGCCTTCACTTCAATTTCCCTCTAGTTCAGTTATCTCCACATGGGAGCCCAGATACTTAAAACACTGAACTTCCTAAAAGAGCTCTCCATTTAGGGGGACACAAATTTTGCTCGCATCGACAGTCCTCGAGCATCTCATTACTTTACTCTTGCCCACGTTAACGCGAAGCTTCCTCCTCTCACACACTCTACCAAACTCAGACACTAGCCTACATAGCTTTTCCTCTTAATCCGCAACCAGGGCCGTACCACCAGCAAATAGCAACTGGCTCAACTGCCAACTTTGCCCATTCGCTTTCAACAGTTCCAAGCCACGATCCAACACACTCCCGTTCACCTCCCTGACCACTCCATCCATTAAGAGGTTGAACAGCCATGGGGAAAAATCACGCAGCCTTGTCTCAGTCCCACTTTCAATGTGAACCAATCACTCACCTCACTTCCGACTCTGACACATGCTCGGCAGTCGACATTGAAACTCTGCACCGCTTTCAACAGATGTCCGCCCACTCCATACAAACGCAACAACCTCCACAGCGCTCCCCTGTCAATCCTGTCGTATGCCTTCTCTAGATCCATGAAGGCCCAGAACACATCCTTTGCTTTGGCAAGGTACTCCTCACAGACCTGTCTCGCTGCAAAAATCTGATCGGCACACCCTCTACCACTCCTAAAGCAACACTGTTCCTCTTCAATTACGCAGTCCGTACAGTCTCTAATCCTTTAGATCAGCACTCTCTCGTACAACTTACCAACCACACTTAGCAGACTAATACCTCTCGAGTTGCAGCATTATTTTTATCTCCTTGGCTCATATACAGCGAAACAATGCAGGCACTGCGCCACTCAATTGGTACCACGTCTGCCACAAAACACGAGTACAGTAACTTCACCAACCATTCGACAATTGTTACTTCACCCTTCTTCAGGCACTCGGTCGCAACGCCAACCAAACCAGGGGCTTTACTTCCTTTCATCGCCTCCACCGCCTCCTGCATCTCTTCCCTGGTAATGTCCGCCACAAGTCTTTCTCCCAAAACTGGCATTCGAGCAGCACCACCCACAGCAACAATGTCAGCCTCTCTGTTATCCTCGACATTCAACAACTCATCAAAATACTCGGCACACCTCTTCCGTTCACCATCACTTTCCAACAACAACTGGCCGTTTACATCTTTCACCACTTCCTCCTTTCCGGTCTCTCCCTTTCTCACCCTCTTTCCAGAACATCTTTTTTTCCTCAAAATTCTGGCACTACTGTCTGCCCCTTTGACATCAGCGTACCTTTAGGCTCTCCTCACCCCCCGCTTTACCTCGTTTCTCCTCTCTTTGTAGCTTTCATAAGCCACCACCGACTTCACCTGCAACCACACCTCAAACGCTTCTTTTTTCCGTGCCACCGCTAGTTTGACCTCTTCGTTCCACCACTCGCAACCTTTCCTTTTGTCCCCGCCCACACGGCGTGCACCACACACCTTCTTCGCACATCTCAGCAACGCATCTCTTACCGTCTTTCATTCTTTTTCCACACCTCTCAGGTTCTGTCACCTCACGTTGTTAAATTCTTCCCTCAACGCCTGCTGGAACTCCTCAGCTCTCCTCCTCACATTCAGTCCACCAACTTTCACTACCTTTCTTCCTCCTCCCACTCGTTTGTTGCCCTTCCACTTCTGTTCCTCTCTTAATCTACCTTCCACCAGCATATGGTTAGACACACCTCCACTCTCCCCTCTCAACACCCGCACATCCAACCGCCTCCCCACCACTCTCCTCGAAGTCAGCACAAAATCCATCAGTGCTCTCTCCACCACTGTCATTTCACTGTCATTACTGTCATTTCTACCGGGAATGCCATACCTTCCCATCACATTCTCTACCACTACATCTCCGATTCTCGCATTAAGGTCACCCAGTACAACTATATTGAATTGACCTCCAAGACTATCAATACACTCACTCAGGTGAGTGTCACATTAATCTTGAGGACACCTCCTTCCATTCGGTAGCACTACTAGCCGATCGGTCACTCGATATCAAGACAACACCATCTCTTGCCTAACCTTCCTCCACACCAGACTTTCTTCCGCTAACCACACCGTCACTCGATATCAAGACAACACCATCTCTTGCCTAACCTTCCTCCACACCAGACTTTCTTCCGCTAACCACACCGAACTCACATTTGCCCTTACCTTTTTAATTTCGTCTCACTCAGCGCCAACACATCAAACTACCACCTCACAAACATCTCACCAACCTCTCTTCTCTTTACCTCATTGTACTAGTCACGCACATTCAGCAACCCTAACAATAGGGTTCGGAGAGGTGTGAGCCTCTCCTACCCCCGCTCGCCTTGCCGTCTTTGAAGAAGGGCTTTACAGAGAAAAGGATTCCTAGCCCCATCGCTCCACCCCTTTTAGTTGCCTTTTACAACACACAGGGGTTACGGTAGCACGATTCTACTCCCGGCTACAGGGCGCTCTTCTAGAAATTGTAATTGTAAATCCCGATTTTCACCAAGTCAGAGTAACATTATGGCATCATCATAAAGCATGGAGCCTTTACCATAGCTACCTGTTATCGTGTATCCCAATTTTCACTGAGACAGAATACCAGTATGGCATCATCATAATGCGTGAAGCCTTTACCATAGCTACCTGGTATCATCGTGTATCCTGATCTTGACTGAGATAGAGTAGTCGTCCCTGCCAACAGCCTCTCGCGTTTGTCGCACCATATCTGCCACCAGCTGCGGCCGGTGGATGAGGCAGGCCCCGTAGCCCTCCTGCATCGCCCATCGCTGGGGGCACCCACAGTTCAGGTCGCACCCGGAGCTGTATCTGTATTAGCATACGTTACGGTTTGAGATACAAAACCGGGAGATGGACAATTCTCTGCCAATTACTCAACATTATGCTGGCTGGTTAACGGAGCGCCACCTTCTGACACTAAAGATGTGCCTAACTACTATATCAGCAACAGAATACAACAAAAACATAGCCCGAGCCTCTCCCTGTTTAGAATCTGTGGCAGCACATCAGGGCGGGTGTAGAGGAGCAGTATCATACCCGGTACTCACGGCGCTACCAGCTTGGCTGCCGCGGCCAAGTCGGACGCGTTGCTCGCAGCAAACTGTACGATGAGAGGATGGTCACCTTAGACAGACAAGTGAAATTGAACATTAGGAGCATTACTACACAATATGCATTAACTACCCTCAATAAGTGACGAATCGAGTGTGTGGCAGTTCAGCAGTTACTCAAGACGTGGCAAAGTATTAGAGGGACTAAGGAAATTGTCTGCCTTCAAAAGGAATAAATGGGTTGCTACGATGTTACCATACATAACTATGAAAAGGCCCACCTATATAGCTACTTGAGGAACCTGACAAAGATAATACATTTAGAACACAAAATCGTGAATTATAGAGCAAATTTTCTACTTCCTCAGAGTACAAAATAGGGTTTCTTTTGGAATTGTTTCTAAACCCTTGTTGTTCACTTCTGAGATAGGTTACTAATGGATAGAGGCAGGACTGAGGCAGTGTTGGGGAACATGTCAATAAACTACTATCTTAAAATGCCACCCATCACGATTTTTTTTAAAACAATGTTCAACTTTAATTATTAAAGGGACCTATGCAGGATTCTAGTTTACCATTAAATACAATGCTAATATCGGATTTGCTGAAAAAAGCTTAGAAAGTGGTTTGCTCAGGGAAGGGGAAGCAGGAGGCCAACTTGAGGAGCCTGAATGCTAGGCCAACTTCAGCCTGGAAGCTAGGCCAACTCCATCCAGCCTGAAAGCTAGGCCAACTTCAGCCTGAAAGCTAGGCCAACTTCAGCCTGAAAGCTAGGCAGCCCATAAGTGCTGTAATGGGTTACATAATTATGCTGAAGGTATTTGTCAACTACAACCATTGGAGAAAACTAAGAAAGGAAACTATGGAAAATGTTTTTTTTTTTATTGGTTCTTTGTAGGCAAAGCCAAACCCTGGGCAGAGATGCAAATAAGAATTCCATAGTTTGCATCAATGGTCTCCCACAAGGACAACTGTACTAAGACTTCTATCTCATGTTTCCTCTAGTCATGCGCCACTCAAGTTATAAGTTGATTTGATAATCTATAGCAGAGCACTCATCAACAGCAACTGTTAGCCTCTCATTTTATAGCTTGATTTGATGATTATAGCAGCGCACTCATCAACAGCACCTGTTAGCCCCTCATGTTATAGGTTATTTTCATGATTAATAGCAGCACACTCATTGACAGTGACTGTTAGCCCCTCATGTTATAGGTTCATTTGATCTCACCTTTGTATCTCACCTTTGCAGCCCCCCACAGCCCCAACAGCCCCGCCAACAGGGCACGCAGGCATGGGAGGCAGTACACCTCAGCGCGCCAGCAATCAAAATGAACAGCACTGTACAAGTACTGCAGCAGGACGCTGGTCGGAATGCGCTCAATAGGTCCAAAGAAAACAAAACAATGAAGACAGTCAACAACTGCACACAACCGCTGACAACACAAACAAAGCAACAACATCACATCAAATTTAGTCTAGCAAAACTCATACAACACTGCCCCCAATTCCTCCGCCAGGGCCCTCTTGAAG
>SDVV010045143.1:0-10093 GCA_016164225.1 Gammarus roeselii
TCACGGGTGTTCTGCAAGATTTTGTTTTGTTTCACTTTAAATTAGAGTTTGGCACAAAACCTGTAAAGGACGAACGAGAATACAATAAAGTAGGTTAGCTACAATAAATTTTATATGTTATTCTAACCAGAGAACAGCTTTCAATTTATCCATTTCATTTTAACGCCCTCAGAATCTCCCTCCCCCAAATCAACTAACTCCTGCTCCTCCCTTAAACCCACACAAAAGTATGCTCAACTCCCGCAACCCAGCCCCGCCCGTTCAAACGTAATACAACCATTAACATAACTCATTTTATGTGAAGAAATCATTACAGAGGCTACGTTAAGAGAACCTTTGGAGGTCGTCACGGGGCTCGTGCCGCTCATAATCTGAGCGACCACCCCGAGGAGCCTACGGCACCGCGTCATTGTTGCTGACACGTGGGCCTAGGCTACTATCAGGCCAAGAGGTTTGACGTCATTCATAGGAACCTAACCTGCTCACTCTATGGAGCCTAACCTACTCCCTCTATGGAGCCTAACCTGCTCCTTACTCTATGGAGCCTAACCTGCTCACTCTATGGCGCATAACCTGCTCATTCTATGGAGCCTAACCTGCTCCCTCTTGAGAACCTAACCTGCTCACTCTTCGGAGCCTAACCTGCTCACTCTATGGAGCCTAACCTGCTCACTCTATGGAGCCTAACCTGCTCACTCTATGGAGCATAACCTTCTCCCTCATGAGAATTAACCGGCTCACTCTATGGAGCCAAACCTGCTCACTCTAAGGAGCCTAACCTGATCACTCTGTGGAGCCTAACCTGCTCACTCTATGGAGCATAACCTTCTCCCTCTTGAGAATCTAACCTGCTCACTCTATGGTGCCTAACCTGCTCACTCTATGGAGCCTAACCTGCTCACTCTATGGAGCAGAACCTGCTCACTCTATGGAGCATAACCTGTTCACTCTATGGAGCCTAACCTGCTCACTCTATGACGCCTAATCTGCTCACTCTATGGAGCCTAACCTGCTCATTCTCTGGAGCCTAACCTGCTCACTCTATGGATCATAACCTGCTCACTCTATGGAGCCTAACCTGCTCACTCTATGGAGCCTAACCCGCTCACTCTATGGAGCCTAACCTGCTCACTCTACGGAGCATAACCTTCTCCCTCTTGAGAACCTAACCTGCTCACTCTATAGAGCCTAACCTGCTCATTCTATGAAACCTAACCTCCTCACTCTATGGAACTTAACCTTTTCACTCCATGGAGCCTAACTTATTCGCTTTATGGAGCAAAACCTGCTCACTCTATGGAGCATAACCTGCTTACTCAATGGAGCATTGTTATGATCGGCCTCCTCTGGCACATGTTTACAAACATGGCTAACCGAACATTACCATCGAGAGGTGCGTAGTTTGTGTCCCTAGAAACAGTGTAGGCCTTAGGCCTGTTAACCCTTAGCTCAAGTTTCTTGGAGGTCCCTTGCCTAGCATATATTTAATTCCCCTCCGATGTTTGTTTAAGAAGAGGCAGGTGGCTCCTTAGCGGATTGTGTAACGTAGGAGACATTGACGAGTTGAGGGCCATTAGCGCTCCTGGTAAAACTCCGTCTCAGCAATAGGGGGGAAACTACATCCCATAACACTGTTTAGCTCAGGGGTATCATATATGGTAAACAATAGATGGGAGGAGCCAACAAAATCCGTTAAAAGACTCAATTGTAGAGTACCAATGAGGTCTGGGTATAAGAAGGCCCGCCTCTTTAGCTGGTCCAAAAATGTGAATTATTCTCTGATTGGAGGATCCCCTTCATATTCATGAACATGGCCCTCCCACATATTATTCAGGGCAGCCCCGAATGATAGAGGGCAGGAAAGAGACTCTTGCCAGCAGCCATCGCACACACACTTGCCTTCGGGCACAGCCATCTGTTAAACTTGCCATTAGCTACAGCCTGCGGGCGTAGGCTCCTACTCTACTCTACGCTCGTCTTACACTTCATTTTTGCTGTTCATTTACTTTTTTGTTTCTTTGTGTCCGTTATGAAAATCAATATTATATCAGTGCTCTATTCAGTTACCTGTTGACTTGTTACTTTTCTTTATGAAAAAGACTTTTATAAAACCAATGTTTGATCATTACAACCTTGATTTACCCAATTATCGCAACCTAGGAAGCTCTAACATAACAACATGACCTACTTACTCTATGGAGCATAACCTGTTTACTCTATGGAACATAACCTGCTCACTCTGTGGAGCAAAACCTGCTCACTCTGTGGTGTTGTGAGCTTTTATTTACGATTGTTAAAATACTTTAAAGGTGGAGTAGGTTCAATGATTAACACGTTGTTTTATAATATTATTTTGAATTAAGATCAAAGTAACAGGTTAACTCTCAAACGAGTATGATTAATGATTGTGATATAAACAGACACAACAGAACAAAAGTGTATTTTGTGTATAGTCAAATTAAACAATAAAAAAGAGAAAAGAAAGAGCGAACAGCAAAAAAGGAGAAATGTAAGTGAACAGCAAAATAAGAGAGGAAAGTAAGTGAAGAGCAAAAAAAAGAGGAAAATAAGTGAACAGCAAAAAAAGCCCACCCTGTAGGAAGATACAAAAAAAGGGACATAAATACTGAAGAATTATTACACGTATCTAATAATGAACGTATACTACTATTAAACAGCAAAATTGTGACACAGTTACTAACAACCTATGGAACGCATGTAAACGCTGAAGGGAATATTACACGCATCTATATATATGAGTATAATACTAGCAAAGTTTCACACAGAGTGTTCGATCGCTGTTCTAATCAGGCTTGCCTCCTCCCAATCTGTTCAGTTAAGAAGTTGGCGGTTCCATTCAATTTGTCCCTGCACTCCTAAAAAATATGGGAGGGCCTTGTTTATGTATATGAAATGATCCTCCAATAGGAGAACCACTTTACCGTTTGGTCGATCTGGGGAGGCGTGCTATCCCAAATCCTTGACTCTCATTGGCCAACACACAATTTAGGCTGTTAACGAATTTTATTGGCTCCTCCCATCCTTTTGACAATTTAAGATAACCGTGTGCTATGAGAGTGAAACACGGCCCCCTCTTTGTTATTGCATCCCGGCCACAAATGCTGAATCGTCGATTCCAACAGGATGTCCCAAATGACAATACACTTGTCAACGTCTCCTGATCATGTAATGCCATATGGGGACCAACTCTCGTTTGCTACAGAAACACTTTGGAGGGAAAAAGGAAATATGCAAGGCAAGGGATTTCATCGTGTAACTTAAGCTAGGGTTAACAGGCCTACACTGCTTCTCGGGCAGTGGGAAGATTTACGCTCTACTGTAATGTCTGGGTAGACATTGTGCCATATATCTGCTAGCGGGGGCTGATCATAACAATGGAACCTAACCTGCTCACTCAATGGAGCATGACCTGCTCACTCAATGGAGCCTAACCTGCTCACTCTATGGAGCATGACCTGCTCACTCAATGGAGCATGACCTACTCACTCAATGAAGCCTAACCTGCTCACTCTATGGAGCCTAACCTGCTCACTCTATGGAGCCTAACCTGCTCACTCTATGGAGCCTAACCCGCTCACTCCGGGGAACCAAACCTGCTCACTCTTTGGAGCATAACCTGTAACCTGCTCCCTCTAGGGCGCCTAACCTGCTCACTCTATGGAGCATAACCTGCTCCCTCCATGGAGCCTAATCTATCCACTCTAGGGAACCTAACCTGCTCAGTCTAGGGAGCGAGCCTAACCTGATCAAGCTAGGAAACCTAATCTGCTCACTCTAGGAAACCTAATCATCTCGCTCCAGGAGTAGTAAGGTAAACGCTGCAAACAGTATAGTATAAAATTTTGGTGAAACGAGCTAAGTTGTTTCGAGTAAATTTTCCAGGCTTTCACTGAAATTATATATCTGATTAACACAGTAGTTTACAATTTGACTTTGTTTGGAAGACCTTAACACTGAAATGACCAACTACGGCCCCAACAACGAAAGAATAAGCTCATTTTTAATATCAATATTCTAGATTGGTTTTGTTTGCTACGAAGTAATACACCAAGGGGTGTAAATATATAGATAATTATAGGATTGAACGACTCCGACACATTTAAATCACCGACTTCGATGACGTTTGAAGCATTATTCTCTGAACGAATCATATACGAAAAACTCTGTAGGAAATTACCGCTGGTTTATCGCCGTCCATGATTCTGATATAGATGGGTAGGGGGCAATGGTGCCATGTCTTGCGTTGCTCAACATATCTTTTTCTGTTATCTCAACCTGTATATAATTGTGGAAACTGGATATTGTAGTAACTGCATATAATTGTGGAAACTGCATTTAATTGTGGTAACTGCATATAACTGTGGTAACTTCATATCATTGTGGTAACTGCACATAATTGTGAAAACTGCATATAATTGTAGTAACTGCATATAATTGTGGTAACTGCATTTAATTTTGGAAACTGCATTTAATTGCGGTAACTGCATATAATTGTGGTAACTGCATATAATTGTGGTAACTGCATAGTGGGGAACTGCATATTGTGGTAACTGCATATAATTGTGGTAACTGCATATAATTGTGGTAACTGCATATAATTGTGGTAACTGCATAGTGTGGTAACTGCACATTGTGGTAACTGCATATAATTGTGGTAACTGCACATAATTGTGGTAACTGCATATAATTGTGGAAACTGCATAGTGTGGTAACTGCATATTGTGGTAACTGAATATAATTGTGGAAACTGCATATTGTGGTAACTGCATATAATTGTGGTAACTTCATATAATTGTGGTAACTGCATATAATTGGGGTAACTGCATAGTGTGGTAACTGCATATTGTGGTACCTGCATATAATTGTGGTAACTGCACATAATTGTGGTAACTGCATATAATTGCGGTAACTGCATAAAATTGTGGTAACTGCATATAATTGTGGTAGCTACATATAATTGTGGTAACTGCATATAATTGTGGTAACTTCATATAATTGTGGTAACTGCATATAATTGTTGTAACTGCATATAACTGTGGTAGCTGCATATATTTGTGGTAACTGCCTAGTGTGGTAACTGCATATTGTGGTAACTGCATATAATTGTGGTTACTGTACATAATTGTGGTAACTGCATATAATTGTGGTAACTGCATATAATTGTGGTAACTGCATATAATTGTGGTAACTGCCTATAATTGTGGTTACTACATATAAATGTGGTAACTGCATATATTTCTGGTAACTGCATGCAATTGTGGTAATTGCATATAATTGTGGTAACTGCATATAATTGTGGTAACTGCATATAATTGTGGTAACTGCATATAATTGTGGTAACTACATATAATTGTGGTAACTGCATATAATTGTGGTAACTACATATAGTTTTGGTACCTGCATATAATTGTGGTAACTATATATTGTGGTAACTGAATATTGTGGTAACTGCATATTGTGGTAACTGCATTTTGTGGTAACTGCATATTGTGGTAACTGCATATAATTATGGTTACTGCACAGTGTGGTAACTGCATTTACTTGTTTACAAGTGTTTACAAGTGTAGGAAGACATCAACAGGCCTATTAGCCCAAACTTGGTTGCCTTTTGATAGCAAGAGGGTTAGTTCTGGAGTAGAACGTCTAAGAGGCCTATTGGCCCTAACTAGGTTGCCTTTTGATAGCAAGAGGACTAGTTCTGAAGTAGAACGTCTAAGAGAGCTTCGTGTGCCATTTCTGTTTTATTTGTAACAGGAAAAGGAACGGTTCAGCTACATGCTGAGATCATTGTAGGCTAGTGACATTGTTCTCGGAGATTTGCCGAGACCGATTTCCATTTGTCTTACAGCAATTACAAGTCCAAGGAAAGTGATTTCATTCCTGCAGCAGCCCCACGATTTATGTAGAACTTATCGAGCCGCGACTTAAACGTTTCGATTGTATTGCTGTTTACAAACTACGCTGGAAGTTTGTTCCATTCTTCGACAACTCTATACGTGAAGAAATTGCGCGTGATGTCGAGTGAGAAACGTTTCCCAACGATTTGTATCCGTTGTTCCTAGTCACTTTGTTTGTATCAAGAGTGAAAAGGCTCGCGCGGTCGACGTTTTCCTTACCCTTCATAATTTTCCACACTTCTATCATGTCTTCTCTGACTCAACATTTCTCTAGGGAATAAAGATTGAGTTCACAAAGCCTCTCTTCGTACGATTTATTCTGCAGCGAGGGGATGAGTTTGGTAGCTCTACGTTGAACCTTCTCAAGTTTAATAACGTCTTTTCTAAGGAATGGTGACCGAAATTGAACGGCATACTCGAGATGTGATCTAACAAATGCCTTGAGAATACTGTGTTGGTTTTTGTACGAGATAGTGCGGGATATCATACCTCGCTTTTTGTTGCCTTTCTGAGCAGCATCGTTACATTGCTTGCTGCTTTTTAGGTAGTTACTAATGATGACCCCTAAATCTCTCTCTACGGTGACAGGAATGAGCTCCTTTCCAGATATTGAATATTCGTTTTTGGGTTTATGAGGACCTATGTGCATAACTTTGCATTTGTCTACATTGAATTTCATTTGCCACTTCTCTGACCTATCAACAATTTTGTTCACGTCTAGTTGGATCTGCTGACACTCTAGTTCAGTTTGCACTTTTCTTCCGATCTTAGTATCGTCTGCAAACTCGCTAATGTTTGAGAAAACGTTGCTACGAAGATCGATAATGAATATTATAAAAAGAACTGGCCCTAACACGGATACTTGAGGCACGCCGCTTGTAACATTACCCCAGGGGAAGGAATCTCCGTTAAGTACAACTCGCTGCCGTTTGCCCGTAAGCCAGCATATTATCCAGATGTTAAGCTCGCCTCGAATACCGATGCTGTGCAATTTACTAATTACTAATTAGGCGCTTGTGGTGGACTTTATCAAAAGCCTTTTAAAGGTCAAGGTGAATGATATTGATTGAAGATTTTGTGTCGTGGATTTCGATTATATTTCTGAAAAAGAGTAACAGATTCGTAAGACGGCAACGGTTGTGTCTAAAGCCATACTGGAAGTCGCCAATCAATTTGTTTGACTCTAAGAATTCTGTAATTTTATCCGTTATTAAACTTCCCAAAACTTGCCAATGACTAAGGTGAGACTAATTGGACGGGAGTTGCCGGGACACTTTTTGTCCCCTTTTTTAAAAACTGGGGTAAAATTGGCCTCTTTCCATTTAAAGGGGAAATTGCCATTTGTGAGAGATTGAGTGAAAATGTTTGATAAAAGTTCGGCGATTTCTTTTCTAGTCTCGTTTAGAATTCTGGGATGAATTTGGTCTGGACCTTGAAGATTTGGTGACTCTCAATTTATCTATACATTTAATAACTTTGACGGGGGGGAAGTTTACTGCAGGGAGGGCTTCAATTCGTTTTGCCGCTATGATATCCTCAGGAATATGAATATCCTGATTCTCTAACGTAAATACAGAACAAAAGTATTCATTGATTAGAACACTCATTTTGGCGTCGTCCGTTTCTTGCTCACCAACATCGTTCTCGAGAGGACCTAGTACATATTTTGATTTTTTTTTTGCTCGAAATATAACTAAAAAATTGTTTCGGATTAGTTTTGGCATTGGCAGCAATTTCATTTTCATAATCTTTCTTCTTACATTTCAGGACCCTCTTTAAATCTTGTCTGTTAATTTTTATTCATTTTTTGCTGCGTCGTCATGTGGATGTCTCAGCTTTATTGAATGCTGTGCTTCTTTCGTGAATGAAGGCGCTACAATTCTCCTTTCCAGCACTTGGGCTGATAGCCTGCTGTTCGCCTGTTTTTGCGCGGGATATGTTCATGTTAGATATTTTTAACTGCAGGCAAGAAATAGTCAAGCGATTGATTGACATTTTCTCCGAGGGTTATATTGCCTGACGCCATTGACTCTCTTAAGCCATCAAAATTAGCCAGTCTGAAGTTAGGGACTCTTCGCAGTTTGTTGATGTTTTCAGCTCGAGCTCTATCAAAAAACGGATACAGTTGTGGTCACTAGTTCCGAGTGGTTCGCCTACTTCGACGTTCGTGACATGAGAGTCGCTTGCACTAAATAGGAGATCAAGAACGTTGCTACCACTTGTAGGTGTCTTCACCATTTGGGTCATGAACTTATCGTCTGCAAAATCAATCAGACGTTGGCCGGTGGCAGTACATTCGTCTGTTTCCCAATCAATGTCGGGGATATTGAAGTCGCCAAGTACAATACTGTGTTGTGTTGTGACAACATCGACGAGGGTGTTGTAAAGATCGATATCATCTGCAACCTTGCTTTTAGGGGGGCGATAGACGAGAGTGATTTGACATTTTATCTGTTTACCGTACTTCGATTGATACTATGTCGTGCCTGTTGTTTGGAATGGTGACTTCTAATATTTGCAGAGTGTTTTTCGCGAGAAACGGCATCTCTCCACCCTCTAGGCCTTGTCTATCTGTGTGAAATAGTGAGTAACCGGGAAGAGTGAATTTGCCTAAATAATGCCTGGTGCTCAATTTCATCCGCGACTCAGTGATTGCTATAATGTCGATACTTTCATTCAATGCAAGGATGCCTAATTCTTCTATTTTGTCTCTGGGACTTCTAGCGTTCACGAAGTAACATTTGTGAGTACCGTTAGTCACATTGACTTGAATTGCTTGACTTATTTTGCTTCTTCTCTGAGGTCTTGTGTCGGAGCCTAGACTTTCGTTTTTGTTTACACGGGCTATACTAGCGGAGCTGCGACTACTGCCTCTAACTCGGACAGGATTGATGACAGGAACTTTTTTGCTAGGACCTGTGGTGGTGTTTTGATGGGCACTTGTATTTGTTGTGTATCTCGTGTTGAAACGGGCGGAGGCTGTGTCGTTTCGTCGGGCACTGATGGCGGAGTTGTTGGCATGATATCGTTTACGTTTTTTGACTTATTTTCGTTGACAAGTCCAGCGCCGATGTTTTTAAGCATGTTTTTGATGGTATCAAGTCCCTACGTGTTAATGCGAGCCTTGTTAGTGATTCTAATAAAATGATAGTACTTTGGGCCGATCATCGTATTCTAATGATCCCAGAAAGAGATTTTTCTGGGCTTTGGCAAAAAGTTGCCAGGCGATTGTTAAGTAAAATTATCTTGCTTAACTTGTATCTACTTTGGTTCGGATAGGGTAGGATGCAAGTGACATGGAGGTTCGCGGGTGAACGTTTGATGTTTTTTAGCATGGATTCATATCTTTTTCATGTCGATTCTATCTGCGACACGTCTTTAGCTCCGACTTGTATTATAATGCCTTTGACCTTTTCCATTTTCAAATCAGCTTTGCCGAGTATTTTCAGTTGAATTCTCCCTTTTCGCTGATTTGATTTGAAGGAGGTGACATATAATTTCCTTTGTAATCTAAGAGTACATTTCATCGGGCAATACATCGAATCGGTTTCGTGTGTTGGGTCGAAAACTGAATATTGTGGTAACTGCATATTGTGGTAACTGTTCAACTTTTTCGGAACTGCTGAACTTCCTCTGAAACTGCGTCGATATATACGGGCTGGATTATGAATGAAACCCCGGCAGAGTGCCCATATTCTGAACTACGACGGCACTTCACCCACATTAAACACAACAAAAAATAGTTTTATATATAAAATTATGGGGAATGTGGGTGACGTGCTTAGTCTTTCAATGTATTGACACTGTTGCGGTTCAAGGGTGAAGCGCCATCGTCTCTCAGGGTATAGGCACTATGTTGTAGTTTGAGGGTGCATTACTCTCGTCTCTCAGGGTATAGGCACTATGTTGTGGTTTGAGGGTGCATTACCATCGTCTCTCAGG
The DNA here is from genome assembly GCA_016164225.1 of Gammarus roeselii. Lineage (NCBI taxonomy): Eukaryota > Metazoa > Arthropoda > Malacostraca > Amphipoda > Gammaridae > Gammarus > Gammarus roeselii. The sequence goes on from SDVV010045143.1 coordinate 9,861, forward strand.
GTAAAGGCACTATGTTGTGGTTTGATGGTGCATTGCCATCGTCTCTCAGGGTAAAGGCACTATGTTGTGGTTTGAGGGTGCATTACCCTCGTCTCTCAGGGTAAACGCACTATGTTGTGGTTTGAGGGTGCATTGCCATCGTCTCTCAGGGTAAAGGCACTATGTTGTGGTTTGAGGGTGCATTACCCTCGTCTCTCAGGGTAAAGGCACTATGTTGTGGTTTGAGGGTGCAT
>SDVV010045144.1:0-10093 GCA_016164225.1 Gammarus roeselii
ATGATACGGGCATGAAAGAGATGCGTGACATGGGTCGAGCATAATTAGAATACATTTCCAAACCAGAAAACACGTAGCCCACAGCAGCAGCAAATTCACATTACAGTCCTAAACACATGAATATACCCGCGGCACACACCCAATCATGACTACGTGTGGGGTTTCTTCCTAAAATACAAATGAGATTTAAACATTATAAGAAAGCAATGTACATTTTTATCAATGCCGACCAGTTCAGACAATTCCCACACACCCAACATGAAATTTATTTGCCACTAGGCCATGCATGGATTGTTAATATCACCACCTTTATCTCCCGGCATTATATATTAATGGTAGTCATCTATACCGCAGGAATAAGGAATATTGGTTCGCAGAGCCTAATACATGAACACCGCTTATAACAGTCCAAAACGCGCGAAGGTTTTCCTTATCATGGACCTGAGGGGTCGATCAAGCAGCTTGGCGAGGACATTTTCTTATGCCCTAGGGGCTTACTACGTTTATTAAATAACTTTCGATACATGTATAATTTTACGGTAAATTATGCTGAACAATTAATTATGATCATGATTGACGATGCACGGTTTATAGGCAGGGCAAGTTGATACTTTACATACAACACTTCAACTTAGCCAAGACAACCCGGAGCACGACGACCCACTCCTTATCACGATCTCAGGACACAGAACTGAACTGCCTTATTTGGTTCCTCTATATATACTAGGTACTTTCCGGAACTACCATCCTTTGCTTCAACCGGCAAGTGCTCTCAAGGCCTTTAGATACCGGATGCTTTGTAGTTGATGTCCAATTTAACCAAGCAGTTCGATCGACCTCTCACAGACTTAGATTAAGAGGTAATGCATACGAAGTCGAGCCGTAAGCACTCGTTTAAGACTACCACAAATTTATCCCATCAATATATAGGTGCAATACTACAATCAAATACTACATCTTTATTAACACATGCACGATATAAGGGTATTATCTAATTAGTTATCTAATTTCATTCTGCCTCCCGGGTGGGGACAGGAAATGATCATTTGGAGACAGCTTAGGAATGCGACCGTCTGGTGCTCTCTCAAATAAGCCGGGCAATTAGCAATGCATAAAGCGATTGCATTTTCGTGACAAACAACCTTATTTACGTCTAGCTGCCGACTTGCCGGCTACACACAGCACGTGTGTCGACTTCCGCTGACTTCCATTCATTCCTGGCCTGACTGACTTACTTCATATCAATACCTCCCCCTTCCGCTAAAATTTCTTCACTTCACGAAAGGGGAGGAATTTTCCTTTAAACTCACGTATACATCATTCACATCCCACAACTTTCCTCACGCTTGCGCACTGCTTTGTTCCCTCTCGCCATGCTCTATGTTGCGTTGGTTATCGAAGGAGCTTGGCTATATCGTGATACTAATCAAAGGATCATAAATCCATGTACATCTGGATCCAATCCATGTACGTCTGGATGGAAAGGGCCCTTGCACAGCTTACGTTACCTCTGACGTTTAGACATGTTTCCATGTTTTACTCCGTCAATATTCGGTACAGGAAATTTCCCGTATCACGATGCATCTTGTCTAAAGGGCATGCAATGGCACTGCCATTTCAGATCAACGACTGCAAGTGCAGCTTTTGCTGTTGTTGCCTAGCTTTGATTGTGGCATATGGAAATGATTAATCAGTAGGGATGTAAAGATGATTGTAGGGATGATAAATCAGTAGGGATGTTGTTCTTATGGAAAAATCACAAATCGACGGTAGAAATGCTACAGATGATAACCGCCCCTGTATATGCATATAAATGTGTGTGTGTCTACATTGTGTGTGATATTAAAAAAAGCTACGTAAAAAAGAGCTGTTTTGGAGGATTTATATGTATATCGCATTAAGATAATTACTAAATATAACACATAATCATCAAACTTGAATGTAAGTACATTATTATTGGTTAAGATAGTTATGTCAGGTTGTCTAGGTATTAATGCATCTGGCAGTGTATGATAACCCTTTTATGCACAAATGTGTGTAAATGCCTACATGGTGCCGGTACCGACCCTAAGAAATGACTACATTATGCCGTGACCGGCCCTGCATATGCGTACAACGCGTGTATGTGTGTGTACCTGGTGTGCGTGGTATTAAAAAAAATGCACGTAAAATAGAACCATGAGGAGTGATTTGATATGGATAATGAATAAATCCCTGAATAATTACAATTTATAAGCATAAATATGTACTTCTTGGTGTGACTGGTTAGGTTAGGTATTAACGTACCTGACATTGTTAAATTCGTTTTGTTTTGGTTTTATTTGATTTTGTTAGCGTACATTGATATATGAATCGCTAATTATGTAGCTTGGGAGTGATTTAAATTCTAGATCTTTGTTGACTGTGGTCATTACATCACAGATCTATAGTAAAATGATACAGAGGGTGAACGATCCTGTATATTAGTGCAAATGTGTGCAAATGCCTACATGGTGCCAGGACAATGCGGGCACAGGTGATGCCTTCGATCCTGCATATGCATGTTGAAGTATATATAAAATTGGACTCAGGCTTGTACACGTTCAGTTAACGGTCTGCTTTCATTGTAGAAGGATGTCGCCAAGTTTGATATTGAAATATTTTAGCATAAAATAAAGTACGGGGGTATGTGTTATTTGCACTGCGGATATATAAAACTATGCAAATCAAGCTCCGCGTTCGAGTTTAGGCGTCATCTCAAGGGACACCATTGTCTTGAATATGATAATCTTAGAAATGAACGAGAAAACACAAACTCTAAGGATGCAAAGGGCGTATTTATAGAACATAATAAACAGGAACTGGGTTTCCAAAATAATGCGATAGATTGTGCTTAACAGGGTGCGAGCAGTAAAGAAAATGCTTTACCTCTAACATCCAAACGTAGAAAGTATAAAGATTGGGTGAAAATGGCTGAAACGAAATGGGGAGAGAAGCCCCAAACCTTAGACGAAATGGAAAACACGAAAATATGGGGAAAACGTTTAATACAGTATGTGGAATGGACACCAGTACCAATGATATTGAAACGTTTAAGTGATACCGAGGACATGTCATGTTAAGAAAAACCTGATGAAGTTGAGGGCAACCAAATCATCAAATGGGATAATAAAAAGGTTCCAGATATTATAAGTGTAAAATGTATACCTGACTTTTTTTCAAAGTTGTTGGAAATGAAACATGGAGCGAGACAATCATGTCTCAAACGTTTGAGTGCTATGAGAATTAGGTATATTTCGGATATTTGAGGAAATATACTGAATGGGAATGTCGGTGCCAGTAAGAAAAAACCTGAAACTATTCGATGTCATAAATATGTAACTATAATTTGAAAATTAGCGCTGAGAAAATCTCGCTGAAGACTAAAACAAAGTTTCGGTTACAAGGATAGGTTTTGAAGTGATGCATACAATACTCCCAAAGGTATCCGTCTATCTAAAATGTGTACTAAAGGCAGCAGTCTAGAACCAAATAGACCAGAGAAACAACACACCCAGATGATAAAACCTACACCAATATGATGAGGTGGGACCTACAGGTGAGAAATAATGCTTATCATCGATAAAGAAGCCGTCGAGGGCCTTTGATACCGCAGATCAAGATAAGACCGGTAGGGAAATCGAAGTTGCTCCCATCGAATTTTCGGAGTGAATAGTTATGTTCTCGCATAAATGATAAATCCATGTAATTCCCTAATATATATATGTCAAAATTTATTATCAATACAAATGTAGCTTATAAATGTTTATTTGCAATATTCTAAATTTAACTCGAATGCCTAGCAAAGAAATTTGCAGTTATGCAACATGACATGCAATGAATTGCAATACAGTATGCCTAGCATTGAAAATGCAATAAAAAACTCTGCAATTGAAATTGCACTCGGTTACCTAAGGTATCGTAGACATATAAATGTATATCTCATCAGCTCGAAACAGAAGCTAAAGCAAAATTCTACAGTTTATTTTATGAGACACTGAAATCCAAATACGGTGACAACGTCTCGCTCATCTACTCGGACACCGACTCGTTGCTGCTCCCCTTCATAGGTGTTGCCGACATTGAGGCGGAATACATGGACATCTCCAAGTACCCCAAAAACACTCCCTTGAACAATGAAATAAAGAAAGGACAGCTGAGACTTCTGAAAAGCGAATCAGCCAACGACTACTAAAGTGAAATCATTTGCTTGCAACCAAAGTGTTACAGTATGTTGCTTGAGTCCGACGCCACAAATCAGCTGCAAAATGTGTCAATTACCAGACACAAGCCATAATCAGACATAAACAATACAGAGATATCCATAACCAGAATACATACAGGCACACTGTAAGACCCTACATAACATTCGCGCTTAAGCGTGCCAGCTTCAAACTGTGCGCAATATGAAATTACCGCAGTAAAATTAAAACTATGCGCTACTATGTCGATGCGTACACAAGTCTTGCCTATGGGCATCCAGACATTCCTAAAAATCCATTGAAGTGGAACCTACCGTAACTAAAAAGAGGAAGCGATGTGCCTTGCGTGATGATGATTATGTCGATGTACAAATGGATTTTAGCCTGCAGAGGTCGTCATCTACATTAATCCTAATAACACAATACGCATGACATTTTAATCTCGCTTCATCAATTGCCATTAGGCAATCACCTCTCTTGATCTCGTAGTCCGCATCTATCTGTATGCTACAACACATTACATCAAGCCAATACATATATGATGATCTCATACATAATAGTAGTGCAACAAATTTTATTCAGTGAATAAATACGTAGCTATTACTGCACAAAAACCTCATTGAACATACATCATCAAAATAAATTAGTGAGAACCTTGTTGGTAACATGCGTTGTTTACAAAATTTCCTCGATGTACATTTGCGACGAATAGATCGGTGAATGCACGTGTATTTCAGGATGCTTATAGTACACTTTTTATCGTTTGCATTTGAACAATCACGTCCAACTTTTCGACTATTAACCCACAATGAAACAATGTGCAGTTATTTTTGACATAGTTCAACTGCTATTTATCAATCTCTCAGAGACTTTAGTCAAAACTTTAATATTGTTTGACAATCTTCAAAACTAATTGACAAATACCATATCTGCAATTGCTTTAGACAATCGCATTTGGGATTACCAAGTTAACGCTCTACATAACAATCAAACACATTTATCCAACAGATAGCATAATGCGATAACATCGTTGTATTGATTAGAGTTCATAGACAAAATGAACAATGGCATGTAATTTGTACATGCATAATGAGAAAAATATATCGGAACATGAAGACACTGGCATGCTAACGAGCCTAATAACAGGCAATGCATGAGGAAGGTGTTGGAGTGTTGGTAGTTGGCGACCACCACCTGACGCCTGATGCTAGGATGCAGTGTGGCGATGATGGCGGCGTCCATCTGCTAATGCCGGCACTGTTACAGCGGCAGACCCACGCGTCTAGCTGTCTCGGGGGCGTACAAGTAGCTGGGGCTGAAATATCAGTTGGCCGCTGCTTCATATACGCCTTGAAAACGAAGAAGCACTCTTCAATCGGGTTAAGGAAGGGCGAGTAAGGTGGCAGGTGCTTGATGGTGAAGTTAGCGAACACTTCACCGACGCGCATGAGGCATAATCCATGATTAGGACACCATCTTCTTCGCCTATCAGCTGCTCCAATGGTGTCATGAAGTGCAAGAACGTCTCTTGATTAACAGGAAGCCAATGCACTTTGTTGTATAGCACTCCTACTTGGAGCCTATCGGGGGGCGTCTCGGGGGCGTACAAGTAGCTGGGGCTGAAATATCAGTTGGCCGCTGCTTCATATACGCCTTGAAAACGAAGAAGCACTCTTCAATCGGGTTAAGGAAGGGCGAGTAAGGTGGCAGGTGCTTGATGGTCAAGTTAGCGAACACTTCACCGACGCGCATGAGGCATAATCCATGATTAGGACAGCATCTTCTTCGCCTATCAGCTGCTCCAATGGTGTCATGAAGTGCAAGAACGTCTCTTGATTAACAGGAAGCCAATGCACTTTGTTGTATAGCACTCCTACTTGGAGCCTATCCAATATTGCCGTTTCGTTGTTGTCGCACTGCCCCCTGACAATTCTGTTCACAAGCTGACCTTGCATCGCCCTGACATACGCTCGCTTCGTGTAGAGATTCAGCCCCGTCTCATCGATGTATACTCTGTGCCGCTGCATCCCACCATCGCGCATCCAGTGCGCATATTATGCCTTAGCATCCTTCACCCGTGGGGAGTTCCTGTTGGCAGGAATGTTGCGCACCAGAGTGACGGTCACCAACTAACCGTCGAGTGCACGCGAAGAAGTCATCGTTGACACGCGAGGCTCATTGAAAAAAATATCCCGGAGTAAAGCATTCATTATGTTGAGAGTGATGCATGGATTGGCCTTGACCAGCAAAAGTATAAAGTCAATTGACTCTCGGTCCAATTTTGGTGCCGTCCTCCCGTGGCTTCAATTTTGGCAACGTTGCCGGTGTCAATTAACCAGCGCACAAGGGCGTACGCTGTTGTCCTCTTTCCACCGAGTGTCTCTGCCAACGAAATGAAATCTTTTTGCTGCTGGTAACAATCCAAAATACGCCTCCGGTCCTCCTCGCTAACACGATTGTTTCTGCCCTGCAAATTGAACAAATATGTAAGCGGGAAGACAGTTAGATGTTCGTTGTACGGCTGACACGGGCAAATGGTGGGCACACAGGTTCCAGAACGTTCCAAGAATGTTGTGTGTAATGTCTGAATACTCACCTAAAGAGAATGCATGTCATTTATACAGATTATGCATACCGTTTATAATCTTGCAAAAATGTCAAATTCAATTCATCAATGTTACAATTTCTGTTAGATTGTTCAAATCTAAACTCGAACATTGTAACGTGTTATATGGAATGTCAAAATCATTTGAACTTTGTCAAAATGTTATGATGACTGTCAACATTGGTTGAAGGGTCTAAAAAAATTGGACTGTGGTACAAAGCTGTGTTATATGGCAAAATATAGAGTTGATTGTGAATGCCGTCTAAGATTGTTGAAAGCAATCGTCACTATGGTCAAAGCACAAAAGCAAACAATAAGTAGTGCATTGTTTTTATTTCATAAAAACAGAAGAATGCGTTAGTGGAGCACGAGACTGCTGCCAACATTCCTTCGAATAGCTAATAGTAACAAAGATTATTTACAGTGTGAATTGCAGTTGAATATTTAGCGAATGAATATTTACAGTGTGAATAGCAAGTAAAGTAGGTAGGCTAAAGCCCACAAAGTTAATTTTCATTTTTCCCTTCACCACGTTTTATGGGGAATCGTCCCTGTTCTAGTGCCAATTTCTAACTGAAAGATAATTAGCCTAAAGTGTACATGTTATGCCCAACTAATTAAAAATTAGCTATTCGAAGGAATGTTGGCATGGGTTTATCATTTATGCGAGAACATAACTATTCACTCCGAAAATTCGATGCGAGCAACTTCAACTTCCCTCCCGGTCTTATCTTGATCTGCGGTATCAAAGGCACTCGACGGCTTCTTTATCGATGATAAGCATTATTTCTCACCTTGAGGTCCCGCCTCATCATATTGGTGTAGAATTTATCATCTGGGTGTGTTGTTTCTCTGGTCTATTCGGTTCTAGACTGCTGCTTTTAGTACACATTTTAGATAGACGGATACGTTTGGGAGTATTGTGTGCATCACTTCAAAACCTATCCTTGTAACCGAAACTTTGTTTTAGTCTGCAGCGAGCTTTTCTCAGCGTTAATTTTTTAATTATAGTTGCATGTTTATGACATCGAATAGTTTCAGGGTTTTTCTTACTAGCACCGACATTCCCATTCAGTATATATCCTCAAATATCCGAAATATACCTTATTCTCATAGCACTCAAACGTTTGAGACATGATTGTCTCGCTCCATGTTTCATTTCCAACAACTTTGAAACAAAGTCAGGTATACATTTTACACTTAAAATATCTGGAACCTTTTTATTATCCCATTTGATGATTCGGTTGCCCTCAACTTTATAAGGTTTTTCTTCACATGACATGTCCTTGGTATCATTCACACGTTTCAATATCATTGGTACTGGTGTCCATTCCACGTACTGTATTCCACGTTTTCCCCATATTTAAGTTTTTTCCATTTTGTCGAAGGCTTGGGGCTTCTACCCTCATTTCGATTCAGCCATTTTCACCCAATCTTCACACATTCTCCTTTTGGATGTTAGAAGTAAAGCATTTTTTTTACTGCACGCACCCTGTTGAGCACAATCTATCGCATTAATTCGGAAACCCAGTTCCTGTTTATTATGTTCTATAAATACGCCCTTTGCATCCTTAGAGTTTGTGTTTTCTCGTTAATTTCTAAAATTATCATATTCAAAACAGTGGTGTCCTTTGAGATGACGCCTAAACTCGAACGTGGAGCTTGATTTGCATAGTTTTATATCCGCAGTGCAAGTAACACATACCCCCGTACTTTCTTTTCAGTTAAAATATTTCCATATCAAACTTGGCGACATTCTTCTACAATGAAAGCAGACCGTTAACTGAACGAGTACAAGCCTGAGTCCAATTGTATATATACCTCAACATGCATTTGCAGGATCGAAGGCATCATCTGTGCCAGCATTGTCCTGGCCCCATGTAGGCATTTGCACACATTTGCACCAATATACAGGATCGTTCACCCTCTGTATCATTTTACTATAGATCTGGGATGTAATGACCACAGTCAGCAAAATCTAGATTATAAATCAATCCCGAGCTACATAATTAGCGATTCATATATCAATGTACGATAACAAAATCAAATAAAACCAAAACAAAACGAATTTAACAATGTCAAGTACGATAATACCTAACCTAACCAGTCACACCAAGAAGCACATATTTTATGCCTATAAATCGTAATTATTCAGGGATTTATTCATTATCCATATCAAATCACTCCACATGGTTCTATTTTACGTGTCTTTTTTAATACCACGCACACCAGGTACACACACATACACGCGTTGTACGCATATGCAGGGCCGGTCACGGCATAATGTAGTCATTTTTTAGGGTCGGTACCGGCACCATGTAGGCATTTACACACATTTGTGCATAAAAGGATTACCATACACTGCCAGATGCATTAATACCTAGACAAACTGACCTAACTATCTTAACCAATAATTATGTTTTTTTATTCAAGTTTGATGGTTATGTGTTATATTTAGTAATTATCTTTATGCGATATACATATCAATCCCATAACACAGCTCTATTTTACGTAGCTTTTTTTAATATCACACACAATGTAGACACACACGCATTTATATGCATATACAGGGGCGGTTATCATCTGTAGCATTTCTTCCGTCGATATGTGATTTTTCCATTAGAACAACATCCCTACTTGTGTCACAAGATATTTAATGTGGATCAGCTTCACGGCATGTTAGGTTAGAAGTGTTTCAGGATTAATGCATAACAAAATATCTCCACTTGACTCTACATTTTGATCTATCCTTGGCAGTTTTGATACGCACTTCCAATTTTGATCTAGCAAATTTCATCCGTTTTCATAGGTAATTACATCCTTGTTTGATTGTTATAGCTATTTTTCATACGATTCTTGATTTTTAATTTGACACAATTCTACATAACTTTTACATGTTATTCACATGTTAAGAACTACATATAAAGGTTACTATAAATACGTTAAAAGGTGAAGCAAGGTTGTAAGGAAGACAAAAAAGGTTTATCATCATATTATTTTTAAATAAGGAAACAATAATAATTGAGCCGGGAATTTCACAAATGGTGTTATTGGTTGGTGACACTATAACAAGAGCAGCTACAAGTTAAGGTGCATGATTGATATTGTGTAGGTGTTATGATATCTGACTAAGTCAACAATTGCACGAACGTGGAGGTAAATAATTGTAGGCGATTGGAATAGTCAAAAAGACGGTGCGTTGTGAATGAGAAGTTTACCCTACAGAGCCAAACTCTACACTGACTGTCTACTGAGAGGTGCCCTGCTT
>SDVV010045145.1:0-10093 GCA_016164225.1 Gammarus roeselii
ATTAGAGTGACAGGGTTTAGGGTGTTGGAGTCAATGTTCTTCTGTGACATACAGCAGGATCAGATTAGAGTGACAGGGTTTAGGGTGTTGGAGTCAATGTTCTTCTGTGACATACAGCAGGATCAGATTAGAGTGACAGGGTTTAGGGTGTTGGAGTCAATCTTCTTCTGTGACATACAGTAGGATCAGATTAGAGTGACAGGGTTTTCTATCGTGTAGTCTGTTCTTCCGAGACATACACCAAAAAGCGACATTGAAAAGTTTAGGGAAACGTTGCAGCAGGCGATGTTGGACATAGAAAGATCAGGATGGCGAGTAATTTATTGAACGGGGATAGACGGCCGTAATTTGAAGTAGTCACCTTCTCGGTTGAAGGTTCCATGAAGGTTAGTGGACTGATTCGTAGAGAAAACTTACTGTAGATTGAAATGAAAACGGACCCACACTGAATTACCTCAACCAACAAATTAAACCTAGCTATTATGTTGAGAATGTTCCTTCATGCATCGGAAGTAGAAGAAAAATCAGGGGATATAAAATTTGAATGTTTGGCTACCCTCAGTGTAAAAAAATGAAGACAGCCTTAGCCGAGTCAACAGCAGCCGCTGAAGCCCAGAACATATGCACAAATAGGTATTTTTTGGTCATATACAATGGGAATTAAAAGTTTCTGTGATCAAGTTTCTGTTCAAGGGAACGGAAACGGAACGAATTAGAACAAAATACACTTTTATAGTTGCAAACATAAGAACACAATTGAGCTCTTTCTGGATTATGAAGAACGGTGGTGCTGAATAGTAGTTTAGTTGAGGAGTAAATCTATTCTTCAATTTTTACGTCTTATAGAACAAAAACTTCTCACAGAAGTTGAATTTAATTAGATGATACAATTATATCGCTTTCAACTTCCTCACTATTAAAATGAAGCAATGATTGTACAGTGATCTGTTTTTTCTCTTTTTTTTCTTTTGCCAGAACAACGCATTCGACAAAGAAAGTGCCACCGGAAAGCATTCTAAACCATCAATACATATTAGGTTATAGGAGTCGTAGGACTGATGGATTTGCCGAAAGGACAAAACCTACAGTAGATTTGTTCAATTGTGATGATCCCCTACATCACGAGCGTGTGCTGTACAGAAGACTGACTCAGCATAGCATCAAAGAAAATATCTGCCGATCATTAGTCTAACGTTGACTGGGATTGATGATGAGATCATATATATATATACTTACTGCCGGGATTGACGTCAAGACCATATACTGACGGAATTGAAGCCAAGACCATATGCTGACGGGATTGACGCCAAGACCATATAATGACGGGGTTGACGCCAAGACCAAATGCTGAAGGTATTAAAGCCAAGACCATATACTGACGGGATTGACGACAAGACCATATACTGACGGGATTGACGCCAAGATCATATACTGACGGGATTGACGCCAAGACCATATCTTGACGGGATTGACGCCACGACCATATACTGACGTGATTGATGCCAAGACCATATACTGACGGGATTGACAAGACCATATACTGACGGGATTGACGACAAGACCATATACTGACGGGATTGACGACAAGACCATATACTTACGGGATTGACAAGACCATATACTGGCGGGATTGACAAGACCATATACTGGAGGGATTGACGACAAGATTGACGATAAATAGTGCTGGAGACTAAATAAAGTGATAATGAAAATATTAAAATTTGAGTGAAAAAAATACATATATATGATATACAATAATAATGAATTCGTCTAAGTACAATACATGCGTTCATAATATATAAAGTCATTTCCGAACAAGGTACATTACACTAGAAGGATGTACGCAGCATTTGCCAAACTGGTTGATCTCTTAATAACACACACGAATTTAAATCTCAGTTTTTTTTTCTCTAATTTGTGACTCTGTAATTCTAAACATTCAAATAGAAACTCGTGTTATGAAAGACATTTAGAATTGGAATGCCACAACAAAAGACCGTCTGTGAGCTGTGACGGGAGCCTCAACAGGGTAGTGAGGGTGAAACTCTGTGACAAGTAGCTTCCACAATAACGAATCAACGGCAAATGGCTAATTGCAATGAAATGAAATCAACATCTGAAAAATAATAGCTTATTCATTGATCACACTAGTAGTGGATATAATGGATGATGTATCCTACATGAAAGTGGGTAGTATTGAGAGCCGAAAAGAGCTAATATGAACGTGTGACTCTGGGCTAAGGAGGTGATGATGTTAGGAGTGCCAAGACTTCCTGGTGCTCTGGAGTCAGTGTCCTTCAGATGTCCAGACTTCCTAGTGCTCTGGAGTCAGTGTCCTTCAGATGTCCAGACTTCCTAGTGCTCTGGAGTCAGTGTCCTTCAGATGTCCAGACATCCTAGTGCTAACCAGTGCAGCACCAACTCATCGTTCGTCTTCGGGATTGCTCTAGCTCATGACATGCTCAAGTCATAAAAGTTGTAGGGGGAGGTCAAGAAAGTGTTTTATTCAAAATGAGTCAAGAAACGGGGACCCTTTGCGATGGAGAACTCATTCGGCAGGGAAGATGAAGTATTCACCCCACAACAGATCAGATTTCAGCTAAGCGGTTGGTTCCTCCAAGGTACCAAGAAGAAGAGAGCCTGGGTCAAAATGATAGTAGAGTGACCTGGGATAAGTCTGTGTCGAGCAGCAAGAACAAGTTTGTGTAGAAACGGGTTCGAAACGAGTAGACGCCGTGGCAGAACCAGACTACAGTTAGTGGTTACGAACATGTGCCAATTTGGGGGGTATCATAATGCAGGCAACTAGATTAGATTGCCAAGGCTTTCTAGTGCACTGGAGATTGGAGGGAACTAAGGTTCATTGCAGTCTTAGTAGTACAGAGTTTTATTTCTAGGCGCGTGTGGAGAGGATCGATGATACCTCCTGGCCTAGGATGTTCTATTCTCTCAATCTGCATGGGCCACTAAACAGACGCAAAGATTAGAGCATTTATCGGACAAACTTATTATAAGACACTTCAGTTGAGAAAATCAATTAACCCAAAACATAATTTTCAAAATATAATCATCCAACAAACATGAATACAACTAGTAATAAATTTGAAGCTCAGTCAAAAGACGAGTTCTACGGAAAGTAATAATTTTGCAGTTCAGTCAAGAGAAGAATTCTTTCGCAGTGCAGGGTTTGGAATGAATTAAGTTGATACCGTGGCCATGGCCACCCACCGTTTGGTGGCGATGGCCAGCCGCCGTTTGGCATCCATGGCCAACGCTTCATGTCACCCCAATCCAAGGAACTGACTGCAGAACACAAGGTCATGACAAGGTATTAGGTCTTGAGGAGCCAAGTGTGACGTCACCAGGTACCCGAAGGACGCTGTGCACTCTTTCCCGAAATTCGGTAGACTTTAAATGTCAGGGGAAATTCAAAATTTGGTATCATAAGTCAAGTTTTAAGTTATATGACAAAATATTGTTATAGATTAGATTAGAGAGACGAGGCTTTTTAGCACACTGGAGCCATCGTCCTTCTGGCGCCGAATGTCAAATTAGAAAACAGTGCTGCATCAAGTTAGTCTTTGTTTTCTTCTTTTGATGTTCCAGTTAGGCTTACTACTACGCAAAGTCAAAGTACTTTACGCGACGAACGCCTATGGTATGTACTGGTGCCACAGGAGGTACAGGAACTCCTAGGTGCTGAGGCCATATGGTCCCAGCACTCCCCGGATGGCAGTAAGGAGGAATAACACACTACCTACCCTGCTTCAGTGCCCCAAGGATCCGCAATGGTCCTTAAGGTGCCGGGTTACGCGCTCCAACGCTCCAAGGTTGCATGAAAGAAAGAGGGCAACTTGGCTGTTATTTGCCACCCGAGAGGAGAATAGTTAGAACCGGTATGCGTACGTTTGAGTGTGCGTGTCTGTGTGTGCAACAACCCGAACCTAGAAAGGGAACAACGATTCATTGATTGCACCAGTTGGGAATTTACATGAAGCTGAATAGTAGGTTTGATGATACTGTGAGTATGGTTTTGGGAGGAGGCACTGCGGAAATTGGTGTTACGACGGCAAATATACATCGAAAGAAGGGGGGCATCTCGCTCATCACGATACGTCAAACTAAGTTTCTTTTTAACAATTCGTCGAGTAAAGGACTGCTTTCTCAACACCATACTTCAAGGGAAGGTTAGAGTGATGGGTGCTTTCAAGCGCCTTGGAGTATCTCGTGATAAAGGTTTCTTGCTGAATACCAGCATGGCATTACGACTAACGCAACTAGACTGTATTCGCATTGATAATTTATTAACACTTGCTGCAGTTAAGGCAGTCTTCTTATTACGTGACGATTACCAGCCAAGGTCACATCAGTCCAGACTAATAGGCGTTCGTCTCGATAGACGGTACAGCCACTTCAAAGTTGAGACAGTGACTGTTAACATCACGGTTGCTCAATCTGTTCCGCCCTGCATAGGAATCCAGGGAACGTTCACTGCATCGAAAACGAACGAATTATTTAATTAAATTCTGCTCTAGCCTCCTCGGTGGTAAATGGAATTGCCTACAGAGATGTGAACCCCGGCAGGTCCGCATTTCACTGTTTCCATTGTGCTCTAAGAGCGTGCGTCCTCAATCCAAAGCAGTAGCAACGCAGTAAAAGTTTTCATTTAAAAAAACGAGTGCCCTTTAAAAGACTCTCGAGAAGTTCACAATCAAAATAACATTGCCAGCAAAGACAACTAACCATACCAAGACGCGCAGGGAGCGAATGGGGAAGGGGTTGGATTCATTCGATTTCAAGTGCCCTCTGGGAGATGGGCCGAAGGCTGACCACCGTATAATCAATATTCATTGGAATTTATGTTGCTGCGTTTCATCTCCATAATAGCTGCACATACGATTTTTTTTTAAAGACTGGACTCAATTTCATGAAGTAGCAGGTGCAGCCACCAGGCGATTAGATTAGAGTGTCAAGATCCACCAGGCGAACGGATCATAATTTGCCTGATACGATCCGACAGAGTCACCGGCCTGAGGTGGATGAGGAGGAATTGGGGTTGCCCAAGAGTAAGAGGGTCCATCAGTCGTGGCTGAGGTGCGAGCACCACACGACCCTCCATCGTAGCGTGGGGAACGTCCCTTCCTATTTATGTTTAGCGGTGCCGGGGTTTGCCCGACACGGTCGAGCAGGTAATGACGTCGTGCCCAGCCACTGCACCCGGCAGGCTAAACCATAGTATCACGTCCGTGCGTGACTTGTGGGAGCGCCGACGAGACAACATCCATTTCCTAATATAGAGGCCTGCACCGGCTGGAACATTCCCACCATGAACATGTCAGGGGGACCCGGGTTCTGGGCTGGCTCTTCCACCGCAGGAGCCAGGGTCAATTAAATTAGAGTGCCAAGGCTTTCTAGTGCACTGGAGTCAATCCAGGGTCAATTAACAACATCAACAACTAACGAACTTGAAACGAAGGGTTTCGTAAGAGCCTGCTCGTCATGGTGAAGTTTATGGTTGTTAGTGTCAGATAACAGTCAAATCTTTTTTGCAGCCAAACACATCAGAAGTGAAATTCCACGTTTTACTTCCCTTATTCACAATTTAGACTGAATTACCCTACCCAAGACTGAGAAAAATGCGTTGAGCTTGATAAAGAAAAAAATTGGCAAATTCAAACCACAGAGAATCTGTGTCAAAGCATTATTCTTTACGCCCACCCTTCAGCTACACCCCCGACATCTTGATAATCTTATCGTAGATAATCACGACACAATTATGAAGAAAATTACATCCGAATCAGTCTGAGACGCACTACAGAGCTAACAAATTCCCTCCAATGAACTACTGCAAGAACTCTGCTCCATCTATTCAAAGCAATTCATCACGCCTAAACTCGTAAAGTCACGCCTCTACTCGTATCATTTTCCTCTTTTTATGCTGAGACGCTGCTCTCAACCCTGAACTTCTTTACACACTGCAGGAATGCCTCTTTTTCTGCCATGATCCACGGCCCGCACTGTAGAGACGCCGTTCCTTCCACAGTCCTCCTCCGAACACAGTATCACTATGTACCTATCGCTGTGCTCAGGTAGCGGAGGGCAGTGCGGGGTGGTGGGTGTCTGTCATCGTCAGGAAATGGTGGTGAGCGTCCCTCTCCAGCTCACCGCTGTTCTTCAGAATGAACTTGTGGAAGGAGCCATCCGCACAAACAGCTGGAATGGTGATTAGATTTGAGTAAACTGGATTTACAGCGCAATTGGAACGGTGAAAATGAGCAAAAAATTTTCCTGAACAGAAGCGGGGAAAAAAATCTAGCTAAATAGCTAATGAATGAACACAACTTCAGCTATACATAATTTTATTACAAAATTTGGGTACTTACGTAAGTGCAGAATGACGTGACAAACTTTTTCCTATTTTGTCTATGTATCAATCTACGTCTTCTTTTCTGTCAATCTAACATCGTTCCTTAATGTTTTACCCGCCACTGTACGCCTATTTTAGTGTTTGATGAACACATACATATCTCATCACCTACAGACAAAGGCTTTGGTGCTCAGTGCCGACACTACTAAGGAAGGTTCGTGTTACTATTTCAATAGCGTGTCGCGTGACCCACCAATGACAGCGTTGCTCTGGGGACTGAAGGCGCACAGACACTGCGCCCCTCCTGGTACCTCAAACTTGCTAAAGCTCCAGCTGCTGCTGAAATACTTCGGAAGGAAAGACTTGCCCGCCAGACTTGAGGAAGGAAAGCAGGGGAGGATGAGGAAGGAATCAGATATTGAGTTGGAGAATGTTATGTTACGGGCAAAAACGAAGAAAGATGTTGTCAGGCTGATTAGCAGAGAATGCATAACAAGAATTCCACAATTGGATAATGTAACATATATAGGGGCAAATAATGCTACATAAACAATGAAAAAATATTTAATCAATACAAAAAACAACCACGATGAGCAAATAGTATTAAATAGATGGAAAAGTTATTGATTTTTGCTAATCTAGTATTACACGACAGAAAACCAATCCCTAACATGTTTTCGATCAGCAACACAATCAAACATACTTTCATATTATCTTGACTCTTAAAATCGCATTGAAAAAGATTTGAAAAAATCGTTGTTATTTCGTTTGCCTAAATTAAGTCTTAGCAGACATAGCATAATACATTCGTCTGGGCAAAAATATTAACGTGCCTGTTGGCGCCTCTTCTCGAGACGTGAAAGTGACATAACCAGACCTCCTCAATAGACAGACTGAAGATGCTACTAATATTACATCACAAACAAAATGTATTGAAACGCATCAATGAGAGAAATACGTAGTCACAGTCACATCACAAATGAAATGTATTGAAACGAATCAATGAGAGAAATACGCAGTCACAGTCAAATCAAAAAGCTTACAACTCAGTTTCAACTGGGCAACGTTATTCACAATGGCGATATGGTAGTTGTTGTCGTCTTGTGATCAAGTTCACGACAACAGCCGCCCACAGTAGAACCTTGATGACAAGGTCAACATATGAATGACCTAATGTAATACATTCAAGCTGAACATTTTTGTCGTTCAATCTTCAGTATGGCCTTTATCTTCAAAATGAAAGCTCTCTGTCTCCCAAAGTCCGGGGCACAGATAAATTCCAAATTTTTCAAAAACTTGACATGAAAACTGCTGAGAAGTTATCCGAACTCGCCCCCAAACGAGTTAGTCAACTTATTACCCAGTAGTAGGCCTAGGACGAGCAGAAAAGTTCATTCTAGCAGCACTCCAAAATTGAATTGCAGTACACTAACCCAGCCTAGATGAGGTGCCCATCGTCGTGGGCTGCCAGATGCTGGGACTCCAACGGGGGTTGTTGCCCCCCTTCGGTGGCAATAGGCCGTACGAAACGTTTGGCAGTAATACAATCCCATTGCAGCTTCTACAACTTTCTATGCCACACCTAACGACATGAAAAAAATTCTCCACGCTGTGAGTTATACCACCACGTGCTCACCTGCTCTGCTTGTTTTTGTGCGTATCATCGATGCCAAAGACGTGCACAGTGCCGTGGTCGCTGGACACGCACACCAGCCTGCCGTCCAGGCTGAAGTTCAGGCTGCACACACACGAGACCGGTCATATCATGTTCACTTGAAAAAATAGGATTTCGGTCAAACTGTATTTGTATTCACAAACGTAGGCCTATCTAGAAATCTGATTATTCAACTAATGACGTCCCTTCTAATAAGTCATTGTGATAAAGGAGTATGCAGAAAATGATCATATTTTTCCATGTATGAAGAGATACATACACCAGGCCAAATTCGGTACGAAGGGGAGGCCGACGGCAAGGGATACCTCACACCCTTCACATACGTTCACACTAAAACAAACTTAGCCCTTTTGTGCTAAAGGTCCGGCCGGAAGACCCCGCAGTGTCAGCAGGAGAGCCGCCAGTAAGACTGGTTTATCCTTACCACGTCATAGTGACCGCCGCTCCCCCCGCCTCCCACGACCGTCCCGTTTCTCAATGCGACGCCAAGGGCGGGAAAGCACATCAGGGCAGCGTTAAAACTCATCCGTACACTACCATTCTCCAGTCACGCCTACGCCTATCCGTTGCACGATCCCTTGCTACCTCCACAATTTGTTCTCTCCTTCCTAATGCCTGCTCCACGCCATCCATCAAGTCAAACTTCCATCCACCTCCGCCTTTATCACCCTTTTCACCAATCTTACATCCGTCCTCACCTGTTTCCACCAGTTCAGTCTTCTCCACATAAGAGACCAGATACTTAGAACAATGAATTTCCTCCAATAACTCTCCATTTAGAAGGATACTGGTTCTGCTTGCATCGACATTCCTCCAACATCTCATGACTCTACCGCTGCCCACTATTGCTCGCAGCTTCCTCCTCTCATACTCTGCCAAACTCAGACACTAGATTAGATTGAGTTAGACTTTCTAGCAAACTGGAGTCTTTGTCCTTCTGACGCCGAATGTCAAACCAGCAAACAGTGCTGCATCATGTTAGTCTTTGTTTTTGTTCTTCTTTTAATGTTTGAGTTAGGTTTACTACTGCGCAAAGTCAGTCCTTTACGCGGCGAACATCTATGGTATGTACGGGTGCCACAGGAGGTACAGGATTTGATTTGATTTGGGCCTCATTTCCACCAGAGCCTCAACGTGAGTCATAATAGGCTCCCCCGTAGGGCTCGATGATCATTGATTCTAATAGGCTCGCACGCCTAGGTGTGCGAGGAAAGTACAAAACAACGCTTTTAACGTTAGAAAGAAAGTGAAAATTTTAGCAATGTCAGACGCACGCTGGTGCGCAAAAGAAAAAACGCTTACACGAAACGGACCTCCGCTTCCCATCCTTTTGAATTTGAAGAGTATATATATACGCACTCTAGTGCGTACAGGTAGCATCAAGATTAGTACAAGGTCAGTGGCTGCACGGGCAAATTCAGCTCCGACAACAACGCAACACAATATTTACAGCTACGCGGTTTGGTTGTTTAAGTACAATTTACTCATTTAGGCAAGATAAAGACTCGGATGAACCGAAACGAATCCTTGCCTCCAACCCCTCAGAACCTCATGTATATGTCCATACGCCAGTGCGCACAGATAGCATCGTCAAAATTGGGACAAGGTTCACGGCTACTCGGACTAAGAAAGCTCCGACAGCAACGCAACACAATGTTTCCAGCTACGCGATCTATTTGATTTCAAGTACGATTTATTTAGTCAGGCAAGATAAAGACTCAGACAAAACGAATCCCCGCCTCCAACCACTTAGAGCTCCAAGAATTGGTACAAGGTCTATGGCTTCACGGATTAGATTGACTCCAACCGCAACGCGTCACAAGGTTTTGTAGCTGCGCAATCAAGGTAAGCCCCAGAAACTGCATGTGGTCCGTGCACGCGCAGCGAGCACAGACCGAAGAAAAAATGACCACTCACAAGACCACCAACACGAACTCCCGCACAAATACTCCAGCATTATAATATTGTGAATCGCGAACAAGGAAGAGCAGGTTCGTCATGAGCAGAAAAACTGCTCAGATTATTGATTTCGCTCTGATTGTTTAAGGGGA
>SDVV010045146.1:0-10093 GCA_016164225.1 Gammarus roeselii
CATCACAAGACAAAATTTCCCTGCAGGAAGAAGTATATTTGTTATAGATACAAGACCCACCGACTCTGAAGATGTCATTAACCTAGAAAAACGAGCACACATACGTATAACAGTGAACTGTGAAAATCCACCCACTACGAATAAGATCTTGTTTCCTGGTAGGTTATACACTCGGTGTCATCCAAATAAATTCGGCAAGGAGGGTATTCCCCAACTATCTACAGTAAACATGGATAATAATCAAATTGACTACATATCCAAGAGCCTTCCAATTATGAAACGTGCCTATATTGGATGTTTTGCAGAAAACAGAATGCCCATGCATCAAATGAACGGTTACATGATTGTTAACAGCGAAAGCGATCCTAATAAAATGGGACATTGGATCCTAATATTCAAAAACGGAAACAAACACTAATTTTTTTATTTCATTGGGTTCAATCCAAAAATATACGGAGGAAATATAGCATCGTATTTTAATATC
Organism: Gammarus roeselii; assembly: GCA_016164225.1. NCBI lineage: Eukaryota > Metazoa > Arthropoda > Malacostraca > Amphipoda > Gammaridae > Gammarus > Gammarus roeselii. The sequence goes on from SDVV010045146.1 coordinate 485, forward strand.
CATGCAAAAATACAACTTGTAGAACAGAATCCAATCCAATGTGATCTATCGTTGGTCTGTGGAGCTTACTGCATCTACTGTGCCTATTATCTATGTCAAAATGTACCAGTTAAAAAGATAATCGAGCGATTCTCCAATAGCGCTCGACGAAGAAATGATATCAAGGTGGAAAAATTCATCATGAACGTGTCTGGAAATCAACAATCCTGCAAGAAGAATATGTGCGGAGTCTTGACGTTGACGTTTAATAGAGCTTGTAAATTATTATGTAATTGTCAATAAAAAAATATCTTATAAATGTTTGTCAATATCCCCCTAAAAAATCATTCAGAGGACAAAGCAGTGAACGTGCATTATCACCACAAGCATTGAAATGCTAATAACCTTATGTAAATAACCCGTTTACATCATTCCGGCTGGCCGCGGTAAACCAGTTCCGGTTCCTTCCGCCCGCCCTCCGTTTCTGCGCTTACCCCGTACAAACCGGTTGAGTCAAGTTGCATGCATCGCGTCCTACCCCCGCCCACCAAAATGACTCTAGAATGCCGTTCTTGTAGTCATATTAACTACTGACCACCACACCTACTCCAACACCAGCTGCCGGTGCTCCCGTTACAGAGCCATCACTAAAGATGGTAAGGTGGTTAGATCATGCAGTAGAACAGAGGTCGGCAAACAATGCTGGGATACTACCCTCCACTGCTCCTATGGTAGCTGTAGGAAAGGATGTGTGGATGATGGAGGAGAAGGGAAACCATGGTGGGAAACAGAGAACACTTCCTGAGGGAGGAAGAGGAAATCCATGGAAGTGGAATAGGCGTGAATCCCTGTAAAGTAGCTGCAACCGAGTGGTGTCGACAAGCAAACGAGATTGGAGTCAGGAATTGGTCACGTCTGAGAAGAACATGGAAAGGATGGTGGGCAGGTAGAAAAAGAAGCTGGAGAAAGAACTGCCCGCAGCGTTACTTCCGATGCAGGTCAGGGGGAAGAAGCCCAGCTTCTTGAGCGCCAGGTGCCAACTAGGAGGCGAGCAGCGGTGGAATGCACCCCATCAAGTCTTGAGAGGAGAGAAGGGGATGCAGAGAAGTACAGAGGAAACCCATAGTTGGTTAGACCCCCGACGTGGGCTTCGTAATGGCCACGGAGTCTGCACCGGGAATCACAAAATCGGAAACCAGCTAAGACCCTCATGATGTTGGTGCGATCATGAGAACGGAGGCGTAAAAGGTCAAGGTGCAGCTGCCAGGTCAGCCGAGAGGAATCAAATATGATGAAAAATAATTTATGCTGTTTGAGTAAGTGAGGGGAGTGCCAGAAACATGAAGAGGGGGGCGAGAAGGAACAGAGTGCTTCTGAGTAAAGAAAGAGTTGGCTGATTTTAGGGGATTGATGATTAGACCCCACTGTTCAGCCCACAGAGCAAACTGATCTTTGGCAGCTTGGAGAAGGGCCTGGGCAGATAGAACAGTGTCAGCAGTGACAAACATTGTGATGTCGTCAGCATAGGACGAGGTTGTGACATCTGTCTTAGTAGGGAGGTCAAACAGGACAACATTAAAGAGAAGTGGAGAAATTATCGAGCCTTGAGCAACACCTGAGATGATAGAATGAGACTCTGAGGAGGCTGACGATACGGAAGCCTGACAACCAGACACCCCGAGAGAGGCCAATTTGTAAAGAATTCCTTGGTGAGAGGCACGGGCAAATGCATCAGAGAGGTAAAAAAAACAGCAAGGACAATTTGTTGAGTACGCAGAGCCAATTGAAGGTTATGTTCAAAGAGAACAAGGGCATCCATGGTAGCACATTGTCGGCTGAAGCCAAATTGGTGTGGTAGAAAAGAGTTATTCCTCTCAAGAAACCCAGGGAGGCGCGCCACTGCAAGCCTCTTCATGAGTTTACCAACACAGGAGAGGAGAGAGATGGGCCTGTAGGCAGACACTGTGGTGGGATCTTTGCCAGGTTTTGGAACAGAAACAACCAATGAGGAGCGCCATGTCATGGGATATCTGCAGTGCAAACGGATAGGTTTAAAATGTTCATAAGAGCATGATGATGGGTCTAGGGCAGGTGTACAAGAAATTGATTATGTAGGAGATCAAAACCAGGGGAAGAGTAGGAAGGGAGTCTAGGTAGAAGAGATCGTAGGTCAATGAGGAAGAAACGGTGCTTAAGTGTGTTATCTGCATTAGAGGTAAGTTGGTCATGAAGGAAAGATGAATTGGGTTCCAATAGCAGTTGCGGATTAGAAAAAGAGAGAGAAAAGTGAGGAGCCAAGGCATTTGCAGCCTCTGTGGATGAGAGAAGAGAAGGACCCGAGGAAAGGTGGAAATTCGAGGGAGGAGGCCTCCCTGACACTGCCCGGAATATCTTCCAGATCTGTGCTGAAAGGGTACGATGAGTTATCCTGAATAGAAATTCATCACAGGAGGCAGTCTTTTTAGCAGCAAGGGTATGTATAGCAATAACAGTGCATTTATTATCAGCAGTCTTGTTGGCAGGGGTAGGGTAGCGTTGAAAGAGGCGGATGGCTCTCTGTCGATCACCAACAACCCTCTCACTCACCTCACTCCACCGTGGATTACCAGGGCGACGAGGAACAGCAGGTGACCTGAAGGGAAAATGACGATTGGCAGCCTCCAATACTACTGCTTCAAAGGAGTTATATGCCGCAGTTGCAGTATCTGCTCGTGGATCAAGCAAGGTAGCAAGCTCAACAGCCCAGGCATCTCATGCAGCAGGGGACATATTTTTAAAATTCCATCTGGGACGGAAGGAGATACGAGATTAGTGCAAGAAACAGAAGAAAGAAGAACTGGAAAGTGATCAGTGCCAAGATCTGGCCCCAGAGATACGAGAAGAGAGAGGAAGTGATGGGTTGGCATAAAAAGGTCAAGGTTTGAAGTAGAGGCAGAAGACAGGCCCAATCATGTTGAGGAAGTCAGGAGGATTTAACAACAGATGGTGGTCACTGCTGCTGAGGATATTGAACAGAGCACATCCAGTAGAGTCATTGTGAATTTTCAGGGGCTCCCAAGATTGATGGTGAACATTAAAATCACCGCAAATAATGCCCTGTGGGCCCAACTGATTAAAAGAATGTACAAACTCAGTTTGGGAGACACTTTTACAAGGGTTGTAAACAAGAAGAATTCGTAATAAACGGAATTCACCTCAACTTCAATTCCCAGAGTTTGAAGCACCCCACCATGAAAAGCAGCAAATGGAACCAGCCTGTGCTTTGTATTGATTAGATTAAGGATTGCAAGTACACTATATTCATCAAGACGGTCTTTACGAAAAACTCGATGTCCAGTTAAGCGGAGATTCTGCGAGGTTTAAAGGTGGGTCTCAGTTCTCCATATGACCCTTGGAAAATTTGTTGATATACAATGCCTAAGCTCTGACAACTTTCGTAATAGCCTTCTAGGATTCCGCTGAAGAAACAGAGTTTGAAGAAGAGATAGGAGAATCTGAGGTTTTGAACAGAAGAGAAAGGAAGAAAGTGAGTTTAGAAGAGTCGAAAAAATTGCAGCTGTGGGGGAATTGGTAGGAAGGCTAGAGTGAATCCAGCCCTGAGGTTGCTGGAGGAGAGATTTCAAAAGAGAGAATACAGGGGATTCAGGTGAATTATGGTTGCCTGGTGGAGCAAGTGAGCAAGAAGACCCACTAGGGAGGGCAAGGTTTGAGCCTAGGGAGGGCAAGGTTTGAGATGAAGAAGGAGCAAGGGCCTTGGGAATTATACCAGAGGTCACTTGAGGATTTGAGCATATTCTGTTGTCAAATGAGGTGGTGTTTTCCGGATCTGAGTGTTTATGGTGCCTTTGGAGCTGGGGTGAGAGGAAGTGCAAGAATTGAGGAAAGAGACTGAGAAGGAACCAAGAAATTGGGATACGAGGAAGATGAGGCAACTGGTTTTTGAACAAATCTTGGCCAATATGCACGAGCAGAAGGGGGCTGAGATTGAAAAGAACTGACAGGTGCGAGCACAATAAGAGGGTGAGCTGGAGGAACATTGTCTGGTCCAAGTAGACGGATGCATAGGTCATGGATGCAACACCTCTTTGGAGGTGACCAGACTGCACTCTGGCAGCAATGGCTAGTGCTGCTCTGTAATATTTGCACTGGCTTGAGGAATATGCATGAGGGGACTTTCTCAAATAACGAAAGAGTTATTCTGAGTCACAATCAGTGAGGACATGCAAATGAGACGAACACTTAGCACATCGGACTTTACGACAGTAGGATATCACTAGCAACGGAGACAACGGATAGGAGGCATGGAATGGGGGAAAACACGCAATGAAACTTGATGGAAAAACACTCGTTCAGGAATTGCTGAGCTGCAATCTACTGAGACACGCATGGAGGTTGCAGAGGTGTACAGTGAGTTGTCAACAGTGAGGGCATTGCGAGGGAAAAATCTTATGAACAGACAGGATGGAGTTTGAAGGAAAAACGGGAAAACAATCAATAATAACCTAATTTGAGACTCTGAAAGAGAAAGGATCCATCGATCATCAAGATCTTGCAGATCAAAAGTTACCTCTCCCATGTTGGGAGTGTAGGTCTGAGGGACTCTGATAACATAATTAATTTATGTTATCAGAGTTGGGAGTGTAGGTCTGAGGGCCATCCTGAAAAGTGATAAGTTCATCTTTGTTGATCTGCCCTTTAATTACTGTGCCCTTCCGGTTGCATTCCAGTGAGCTGGACAGAAGGCAGGCTAAGACTGGCTATAATGGAAGGCAGTTTATAAACGTAGAATGTGAGAGCTTTACTGTCTTCTCGTTGGATGAGACAGACCGAAGGTGATGAGGATGCAGTAAGATGAGTAGAGGTAGAGCTGAGGTCGGTTGCTATTTTCTGATGACCAGCTGAGGATGATGAAGCAGAAAACTGTGAAGAAGTTCTCTGAGGCAGCACTTTTCAAGCTATTGGTTTTAATTTTCTTTGGAGGATGAAATCTAAATGAGCTAGGGAAATCCGGAGGCAAAAGAGGGAACGGGTCGTCCGGAGGGTTGATGACCATGCCATGGCCATCATCCGCCGGCTGGGAGGATGCATGAAGCCTCATGGGAGCAGAATTATTCAGGAAATGGAAATTACCTACACGAGTCTTGATGGAAGATTTGATGAGTTGAGTTTATTTTATTTGGTGGCACCGGTTTCCCGAAAGTTCAAAGCAAGAAAAATGTTACAACACCGACAGCTCACTCGTCCGGCAAACGTCCCCCGTCGTCGTCCAATTCCTGTCGTGATCGTTACCCCATTTCAGGGAGGTCACTGAAAGAAAAATTCCCGTCTCCTGCAGGGCGGTTGGGTGAGTTTGCCAAGCAAGTTCAGGGTCCCACACGAGAAGTGTGTTGTGCAGAGTTATGACTGGTTTAATTGGTTGACCAAGGATGAAAGTAAGATGCATGGTTTACGATTTAGATATCGAAAATCGGGAGCCGTTTATAGGTACGAGAATCAGTGACAAAATAAACCAGTTTACCTCTGCTTCGTCATAGTATCCGGACACTTCCCCCCCCCCTTACCATCCTGTTTCTAAACGAGATGCCATGGTCAGGAAAACACATTAGGGCAGCGTAAAAACTCGTCCATTTAAACCATTCCCGTCTATCCATTGCACAAACTCTCGCTAACTCCACGCTTATGTCTCTCTTTCCTAACACTTGCTGCACGCCATCCATCCACCCAAACTTCGATCTACCGTTAGGCCTACGTCCATTTACCTCCGCTTTCATTACCCTTTTCACCAATCTCCCATCATATATCCTCACTACGTGCCGGCTTCATCGCAGAAAACGTAAATCTTCTCTGTCCTCTTACTTTCTCACCATCCCCGTTTTAATTCAAACAACGTCGTCGTTGACGACCTTGTTTGAATTAGAACTCCGGCCATGCTCCTCAAGCATTTCATTTCAAAAACATTCAACTTTATTTTTGTTCTGCTCTCGCCACCCAAGTCTCAGCCCCGTAGAGCACTGTTGAGATAACTACCCCCTCACGCAACCTTCTCTTTGCTTCCACAACCAATGCCCTAAATTTCATTGCACTCGCCTGTGCACCCAACACTTTACACCCTTCCTTTAGTCGTAATATCAACTCAGTTACCACTAGTTCAGTCTTCTCCTCATGAGAGCCCTGTTGTTTCAAACACTGAACTTTCTCCAACAACTCTCCCGTTAGATTAGGAAGACACTAATTCTGCTCACAATGGCATATCTCTAACCTCTTGTTACCTAATTTTCACCCATTTTAACTCGCAGCTCATTCTTCTCACACACTACTAAACTCCGACACTAGCCTACACAACTTCTGCGAATCTGCCACTAGTACCGTGTCATACCCAAACAGTAACTGACTCCACTGCCATCTCCGCTCATGTAGCCCCAAGCTCTAAACCTCGATCCATTACACTCGCGTTCACCTTGATGATCACTTCATCCATGTAAAGACTGAACAGCCAGACGACAACGCAACCTTGTCTCAGTCCCACTTCCACTGTGAATCAAGCCCTCACCTCGCTTCCCCCTCTGACACATGCTTGATACAAACTTCAAACCGCTTTCAACAAATTTTTGCCCACTGCATACAAACGAAGCACCCTCAATAGCACAACCCTATCATAGGCCCTTTCCAGACATCTGAGAGCCAAAATCACATCCTTTCCCTTCGCAAGGTTCTTCTCACTGTCTTGTCTCACTGCAAACATCTGATAGGGACGACCTCCACTACTCCTGAAACTATACTGCTACTCGCCAATCGCATCACACGTACTGTCTCTAATCCTAATAATAAGCACTCTTCTGTACAACTTACCGACATCACATAGCTAGTGACACCGCTCGAGTAGCAGCATTCCTTTTTATCACCTCTGCCCTCATACAGCGGGATAAGGCAATCACTGCGCCACTCAATCGGCACCTCGCACAACACCAAACATGGATTCAGTGGCCTCACCTGCTATTCGATCATCATTACTCCACCACATTTCAGATAGTCAGTCGCAACGCCGTCCAAACGAGGGGCTTGCCCTGCTACTATCACCTCTGCCACCTCCTGTACTTTTTCATCAGTAATGTCCGGAACAAGTCTCGCTCCGAAAGCCGGCATGCGTGCACTACTACCCACAGCAACGATGCTAGCTTCTCTGACATCCTAAACGTTACTCAGCCCACATTTTCCTTGCATCACCACTCTGCAACAACAACCGGCGGTCTGTATCTTTCACCACCTTCTACTTCCTCACCCTCTTTCCAGAATAATTTTTGTTTTTTTGTTTTTTGTTCCCCTCAAAATTATCCTACAATCGCCTACGACACCTGGCATCGGCGTTCCTCTTAGCTCTCGTCACCAACTGCTTCAACTCTTTTATCTTTACTCCATAGTTGTTATAGGCCACCGCCTACCTCACTTGTAACCCCTCCTTAAAAGCTCTTCTATTCTGCGCCACCGCCAATTAAATATCATCTTTCCTCCGCTCGCAACCCTTCCTCCTACACCTGCCCACACGCCGTACACCACACACATTCTTACACATCTCAACCACGCATCTCTGAACGTTTCTCATTCATCATCAACATTACTCAGACCTTGTCCTCTTACACTGTCACATTCCTCCTCCAACGCCTGCTGGTACTGCTCAGTTCTGCATGACACATTCAGTTCACTAACCTTCTTTCCTGACAGATGTCATGTGCAACATAATTTGACAACATTATGTTGCACAATTTTAAGAGGCACTTGGGTGCATCTTCACGAAGATGTTAGATCATGTTGATGTGCACTCGATCCGACTCAGGTAAATTTTCACTTGCATGGTCTATGGCATACTGTAGGTCATAGATATAATTCTTTTTAGTGTAGAATTCCTAATTTCTGTAAGTAAAGTCATTATGTTCTCTTTGTCTGGGTACCTTGTTTTGTTAAACACCAGCTGATTAGTATGTAGATTGTGATGTCTGTCTCAAAGTCTGGGCAAGTTTGCCGGCAATTTCCGCGTAGGGAGAATAAATTGTACCTGCGTTGGCCACGGTGTGAATCGGTCGCTCGGGCGTTCCTGAATGTCTGATTTCCCCCACACTGGTTGAGGCCACACTGGGTTGAGGAAGTATTCCGGTTGATAATATTGAGGAATTGGATCCAGCTTTCTTGTTTCGTTTCAAAGGTTATTGTTCGCAAGTCGGCGGATGCCTTGTATGTCACGCTTTTTGCGGCTTCTTACACCTCTCGCATCACCACGGATTTGGAAAAAAATACTATGGGATTATTGAGGGATGCATGCGACAGCTGCACTACAAAGCTTATCATACAGGTGGGTGACGAGGTCATGTTCTGAAATGATGTCGGTGATATCTTTCATATCGTGCCATGCGATATGTTTTGAATATTCCTCCCAATTGGCTGTATGGTAGGTTTATCGTTGTTCATGTGACGCAGGGTTGTTGGGATGAATGGAGAGAGAAGATATGATAACAGAGTAATTAGTCCATATCATGTGATGAAGGCAAGACTCTTCAAACGTGTTGAGGCGTCAATGTGGGGAGCATAAGGATAGATCGATGGCAGTTTCGCTTTCTAGGGTGATTCGGGTGGGAAGTTCTCTGTTGAGAATAAACATACTGAGCCTCATTTCCACCAGAGCTTCAACGTGAGTCATAATAGGCTCCCCCGTAGGGCTCGATGATCATTGATTCCAGTAGGCTCGCACGCCAAGTGTGCGAGGAAACAACAAAACAACGCTTTTAATGCTAGAAAAAAAGTGAAAACTTTAGCAATGTCAGGCGCATGCTGGTGCGCAAAAGAAAAAATGCTTACTCGAAACGGACCTCCGCTTCCAATCCTTTAGAACTTAAAGAGTGATATGTACACACCCTAGTGCGTACAGGTAGCATCGTCGAGATTAGTACAAGGTCAGTGGCTGCACGGGCAAATTCAGCTCCGACAGCAACGCAACACAATATTTACAGCTACGCGGTTTAGTTGGTTAAATACAATTTATTTATTTAGGTAAGATAAAGACTCAGATGAACCGAAACGAATCCTCGCCTTCAACCCCTCAGAACCTCATGTATATGTCCGTACGCCAGTGCGCATAGATAGTATCGTCGAAATTGGTACAAGGTTCACGGCTACTCGGACTAAGCCAGCTCCGAAAGCAACGCAACACAATGTTTCCAGCTACACGTGTGGTTGGGTTTTCTCTCACCTTCGCTTACCCATCCTTTAGAGGTTACCTTTATTATTAATTATTACACACACATCTTAAAACAACATGACATTTTATCTCTTAATACATTGGAGCAGATCATTACCATGTGGTTGGGTTTTCTCTCACCTTCGCTTATTAAACCCAACCTTCATGACATCCTATTTAAACAATTTACATACATAGATTTATAAATTTTAATGTCATTAAACCCAAAATCCAGACTGGTGATATTTGGGGTCATTTTTAGGTCTATTTTTTAAATACTCATTACCTTTAGTTTTTGACGAACGACGCCATATTTATCTTGGAGTCTTGTTACAAAGGGGCACGTCTGTGGCGTAGCTATAATTACTAGAAATAACTACAAAGAAAATCCCTACCTAACATTT
>SDVV010045147.1:0-10093 GCA_016164225.1 Gammarus roeselii
CAAAGCACAAATTTCCAGAGTTTTTTCTGCTCCATTATTTTGCTGGTCTTCTGCAGTCTGGCATGCTGTGGTATTTGTGTCTCTTGTCATGCTCTGACCTCTGGCCTTGTTGGGGTGTGGGGTGGTCTTGAGGCAACCAAGGTGAGAAACCAAGGTGAGAAACCAAGGTGAGAAACAGCAATTCATGTGAAAGATGATGTTGGAGGCTAAAATGAGCTGAAATCCTCCAAAGATTACTGCTGGTGTCTTATTAATAAAATCCAGAAGACTAAATAATAATAGTGCATAGGCCACAAATGCTGCATATGCTCACTCTGACAGAACACTTGCGTTTTGGCTGTTGTATCTATTGATCATGTTAAATTAAAGATCTTTCTCTGTGGTGACATGAATTTTTCTTCAATCAGATGGCAAAATTAGGATCAAATGGCTACACCTGGTAGCTACGTAATAAGCAGTGGTAATGCAGCTGTAATTATTCACAAGCTAAAATGCATTTAGATTTTGCAGATGAGTAATTCTTAAAGCAAATAATTGAAAAATCAACAATCTTGGATCTGGTGTTAGAGAATTTGCTTGAGTATTGAAACACAAAAATATTGAAATAAATAAAAAGTGTTATCAGATCATAGTTTGGTGATGAATAAGAGTAGACGCCGATATAAAAAAAAACGTATGATGAATTGTTTGAAGAAAATGACTCTCCAGCAATTAAAATTCTTCAGTGTAAAAAGAAACTCTAAGATTGACTGGAAAACAGTCAGACACAGCAAGCGATAAAGAGGGAGCAAAGAATAGCTTTGATGATGTACTGCTACAGGTGTGTTTAGAACATATGCCCAAAATATGGTAAATACATAGAAGAAGCAATTGTACTTTTGATAGAAAAATGCTCATAAACACAAAGCAATTAAAAAGGCAACTATTTTAGCTGAACAAGGAATAAAAGATTCACGTGATCAAGAGAGGATAGATTGAAATGAGGGCAATTGAAAACATCACATAGAAAATGAAGTATATCTTTCTTTTGCTGCCAGATTTTCGACCCTCAGAACAACAAAATGACCTACTAATTTGTGAATCCAGCCAGCTGGTAGATGAAAACAAGGCAATTTGTGAAGAAGTGAGTGAACACTACAAGGGAGTATTTAGTATTCCAAAGAGTACTTGGCCAAACCTTAAGGCAGCCTCAGGAAAATCATTAATGCATCTCAACTCTGACATCTCTAAAATTACACCAAGTATTGATGACATAGGTCACAATAGCCTGTCTGGAAAAAGCAACATTCCTGCTATACAATTGAAACAATGCTGACCTGAACTGACTACTCACTCCGCTACAAATGTTGTGGGAAAAACAATGGAGAACACAGATATTCCACAATGAAACCTTGTCAATTTGTTGTAGCAAAAAGAGACAGCCTCCAAAGCCCACCACCATATTACAGACCAGATTCTAAGACTTTGCACAGTCAAAGAATCCAAAATAGTAATGAAAGGATCAACTATTTCAGCACTAGATGAAATAATCAGAGCATTGTGTGACGGATCAAATTTGGATGTGATTTATCTAGATTTTGCCTAGGCCTTTGGTATTGTAGATCACAGAACACTTATCAAAACTAAATTACAAAGGTATCCAAGTAAAGGCTTATAAGTGGATCAAAACTTTTCTCAAAGGTAGAACCAAACCTAAGTTAGTAAATGGGCAATGCTCTGCCGAAGTCGACGTGCTTAGTAGGTCCCACAAGGCACTGTGCTTGGTCCTCTGCTTTTCATAGTAATGACTCATGGTCTGTGCAAAAAACTATCCACATTCATTGGTCTCTTGCTCTGCAGATGATACCAGAGTATTATGCATAGTGAGAAATGTAGAGTGTGTTCAAGCTGGTCTGAAATAATTCTTCAAGAGGGCTTGCAAGCCAACATGCAATACAACAAATCTAAATTTAAATTACTAAGATAAGGCAAAATCCTTCTGGCATTAACGCAACCATTGAAGAACATGAAAGCGTGCATGATTTAAGCAAATGCAAAACAATGCTTTATTCAATAGACAAATTGCTCAAGTCAAGGCTAGTGTAAGAAGACTGTTTCTAGGCCATGAGAACCTTTCTATCATGCAATAAGACAATGTTGACTATTTGGAAACCACTCATACAATCAGTTATCTATAGACTATTGCTCTCCTCCCTGGATCCCACATAAACAGATAGATCTGGAAAGACCTAGAGCAGCACAAAGAAACTTGACCTGAAAATTACACAGACAATGCAAATTTATTACTATGACAAATTGACAGAAGATTTTGAAAGATTGATGGTCATGAACATTTGGAAAATTCTGGGGGGCTACACTGTCACTGTCAATGAAAAATTGTAACGAAAGTGACCATGAGAAACCAGGCAAGGTTTGGCAGAATGTGTTGCCTATCAATTTATCATCAAATTTAGTTACAAAAAATTTTTACTGTATGACAAAACTGATTCCAAATTTCAACAGCTGCTTGTCAAAACTGCCACTATCAAAAACACAATCTTCTTCACTAACTAAGATTTCACGACCCATTACACTTGCATTCACCTCTCTGACTACTCCATCCAAGTTCATTATCATTATAATTATTATTAAGATTATTTGCATCATTATTAAAATAAATATAATAATAATTATTATATAGCTACTTCAAAGTGCCAAAACCGACAGGTGGCAAAATTATGCAAATCGAGTTTTACATGCCAGGTCCATCAGTCATTCAATTTAATTCTGCAGGAAATGTGTGCAATTAAATGTGTGCCCCAATTGTCAGCCACAGTAAACATCTTGCGGCTCAAAAGTCGATTGGACAAGTGCCTCAGCTGTGTTTCTCTACCTCTAATCACTGTGGATACAACTCCCTACTCAAACGTAGCAAAGTGCCGGGATCAGACTCGATTGTGCAGCAGCATGCATATGTCGGGGCCCCAGCACAAGTGTGAAGAATGTCACCACAGCTGTGGGTCGTGTCACAGCTACGCTGTGACCTCACCATAAGTAGCAGCAAAGAATCTCCAAGTATCAAGTCGGCAAGTAAATTTTTTTGAGAAGAATTAACAGGCTATTTTAAGCAACAATGTTACCATAAGTATAGGAGCACACCGACCCAACTGCTGGAACATTAGGAAAAAATAATTGATGCATTGTATCACTATTCGAACATTGATTCATCTAGATTGCGGTAGAACTTTGGACAAGGTAGATCTCAATATGCTGTTAACAAAGCAAAATATTGGTGGCAATCAAATAATTTTTTTATAAATTGACAAAAAGATCTTGAACATAAAACACTAAGTGCAGTAGGGAACGAGGAGGAAACTTCTGTAAAAGTCAAAGGTCTTAGTGAAGTGTCACAAGGCACTGTGCACAACTTTCTGCTCTCTTTAAATATGACCAATGATATAAGTAAAACCATCATTATTAAGCAGTGTCCTGATTTGCAGATGATATAAGAGTGTCAGGCATAGTGAAGGAACCATAAGATGTGGAAAATGATCACGTAAATCTAAAGGAAATTATCAAGTGAACTAGTGAAAACTACGTGCAATATAACTAATCTATATTTGAATTACAAAGATTTGAAAACAGCACAGATTACATAGCCACATCCTTAAATTACTCAAGCAATAATAGACATTGTTAAAAAATAAAGTCTTAGGTTTTAGGAGTATGAATTCAGAACAATCCCTTGAGGAAGAAGTTGCCAAAGTTGAGTTTAGTGGTGGCTGTTTAGAAACAATTAATTCAATCAGTTTTTAACATGAAAAATGACTGAGGTAAAGGAGATATATTATCACATTGAAAATGTTGATCAACATATAAAAAATGCTAAATGCTGGAAGGTGTCTCAGTCAATGTCAATGAGAAGATAGCAAGTAAAGTGACTGAGAAATCAGGGAAAGTTTAGAAGGATGTTCTATTGAAAATTGTTATTACTGGCAGGTAAAAGATGACGTTTTGGTAGCAGGACAAAGACTTGGAGTATGTACACTCTCAGTTATCAGTCACTGACCAATGTCGATGCGAGTTTCTGTCCCAGCTCCATCCACAGCAAATGCATTGAAGTGAGGGTGCAGTAGTCCCTGTCGCTTATTCAGTACTAGGCGGAAGCTTCGACCCAGGGCATTAAACTCTACCTGAAAATTAAGTATATTGAAATATGAAGCAGGATCAAATAGGTTATGGTCTCATTCTCCTTAGGTCTAATTTTCTTTGGGTTACAGACTTCTTTCACTATTGCAGATGATAAAACACAAACCTAGCTTATTTTGAAAAGCATTATAGAATAGATATCATTCACAAAGGCAGAATGATCATGTCTCTCTGCTTGGTCAGTTACTTAGAGAAATTAATACAATAGTTGACAGTATTTACCAATGACAAATATTTCAGCTCCATTACTGAAAACTGGTTCAAGTTTTGTCATTACCAACTATCTTGAAGCAAACACTGTGCAACAATGATTTCATCCCTAGCTAAAATATTCTACCACCACCTGGAGATGGCAGTGGTATGGCAGACCAATTTTTTTGTCAGGCTGCTGATTACTCAGGGTTTAACTCTGACACCATACCTCTTCTATGAAGACATAGCAGGAGCCAGTGCAGTAGCTGATTCTTCTAATGGGAGAGGCAGACAGTCTAAGTTAATACTTTGTGACTCCTTCTTCTTTCAGACTTACCTTCTGCATCAGTAGGATGACATTTTATTTAAATTTGAGTTTCATTAAATTGAACCCTCTGATGGATATGTTTTGTAGCCAAATCAACAGCTTCAAACTTCATGATGTTAGTTAGAATTGCAGAATCATGATTTTTGCCCAAAATTCAATCATCCGTAGTTGACATCTCAGGCTACGATATCATCCACTGTAATATTGAAGATTTGAGGATTTAAAATTTATTTAGGTATATTGACAAAATGGCTGAAATATCAGAATACACAGATGATACATACTAAGTCTTCCTCAGCGTGAGCTGTTTTGAAGACAACCTTTGCTACTTTGATGAATTTAATATCAACTTATAACTAAGGTTGAGAAGCATGATGTTTGTATCTACGTAGCTAAATCACTGAGTATTTGAGAGTTGCCACGTAACTATCAAATGTTGCTGCTGTCCATTTGACTTATGTAAATGTATTCTGGTATGCTGTGGCATTTGTGCCTCCTATCCTGCTCTGCACTAAAGCTTTGCTGGCTTGTTGGGCCATCTTGAGGCCACCAAGGTAAGAATCCATGGTGAGATAAAACTGTGCTGATGAGCTTTCTAACCCTCTCTGCCTAATATTTATGAAATCAATTAGGACAAGAACTGTCCCAGATGCCTGGAGCATGTCACTAGTTGTTCCAATAATAAAGGGTAAGTCTCACACTGATATTCTGTATTAGAGACCTTTAAACTTGACAAGAATTTGCTGCAAATCAATGGCAAGAATAATAGTATCTAGGTTGACCAAGTGACTTGAGAGCAACAATTTATTGCCATCGCTTTTCTTTCTTGCAGAGGTGTGCCTATTTGTGTGAGTGGCAGTCTTAGCACGCCAGTTGATGTGTCTAGTGGAGTTCCTCAGGGCTCCGTCATTGGACCACAGTTTTTCTTGACTTGCGTTAATCACATCTCCAGTAGATTTTCATGTTAGTTCCAAATATTTGTTGACAACTAGACTGAAATTCACGTAATGTCACTGAGCCTTCCATTGAGGGTGTTCAGTCACTCCAAACTTGGTTGGATAAAGTTGACTCTGTTGCAAGGTCTTTCGCTTCAGCAGGCCCTCATATCAATGAGGAGCAACAGAGATGGGAAAAGCCAGCACAGCCAAGCATGGCAGTACAATGTTGAGAACAGAAATTGGATCTCCACAATAGCACATCACTACACTTGTTCAAATTCAATTCATTTTTTTCCATTGACATTCAAGCAGTGTGGTAATATGAGAGCCGCCAGTGCATATTATTTCCAGTATCAAACCTGTGTTTACGATGTTGTTCTCAACATTATACTGGCGCACACAGTTGTGTGCGCCTCTGTCAGCTCTGTTGCTCCTTGCTGGTCTGCAAGGTCTCTTACCTTTGCAGCCTCCTCCAACAGCCCCACAGTCCCAGGTAGTATTTTTTTTTCTGGGAGATTCTGGCATTCTGTTTCATGACCAATTTGGGCTGGGTAGGAAAGAGCCTGGAGGATCAACTTTTTCTTACTTATGGTGAGGTTGCTGCTCTGGTGAATACTAGAATGGTGGTTAAAGTTGTCTTTCTGGATTTCTCAAACGCATTTGATGTTGTCCAATCACTGGGTTTTGATGACCAAACTGAGATGTGTGAGTATTCCTGGTAGATTGTTGGATTAGATTTGTAGTTTTCTGATAGGGAGGCAAATGTGCGTCTCTGTGGGAGGAGTTGTCAGTAACTTTGAGAAGTGAGGAGTGGAGTACCACAAGGGTCTGTGTTGGGTCCCCTCTTGTTTCTGCTATATGTCAATCAGGTTGCAGCAGGTGTGGTTTGTAAGTGGAAGACTTTTGCCACCTACTTCAAACTTTATACGAGTTTCCCACACAATGTAGCTGCAAGCAGTTGGCCTGGGTGTGTCTTCTTTACAAATGGATCTAAATTTCAGTTCAGCTTGCTATTTTACCTCATTTGCATATGATCATCATTATTGATTATTTGCTATTTATTTGATTTGTTTAAATTATTATTTGCTACCTCAATTTACCAGTATTTCATTACAAAGGGACATCACTTACAGTTTGCTGTTGTTTGCTATTATTATTTCCACAGATTTTTTGAGCATTTGTTGGATTTTCTTGAGTTTACTTGTTTCCCTATTAGCTTTACTTGTGTTAGCATCCACTTACATGTTGGATGGCATATTGGAAGCTTTTATCCAAAGTACTATCCACCACAGACACCCAGTCTTGCTTCATTGTAAATAGTTATTACTTCATGATTATTTGTCCAGTCATCCACTTTGCTAGGAACTTAGAAGTTCCTATGGGTGAGGCCACATGGGAGTTACTGGCTTCAAAATCATGTAAATACTGTGTATATCTTTTAACGTCATTCATACCTGCATACCAGGTAATTTAAGGCTTCTGGTGTCTGGTCTGCTTGCATATATTTAGGAATCTGTGTTAGAACTATCCCAATGGTTCCCTCTGGAAAGGATTTACAGGTCATTTATTCACATATTCATGATTCCCTTTATATTCTCCCTTTCAGCACCCTTTCTTCCACTCAAGACCGCTGATCACCTGCCTGTCCATGTTTTCCTCCCATTTCACACCTAATCCCCTTCAGCAGTCTCAACAATCCTGCCTCACCTCATTGTCTCCCAAGTCTACACAGTACATCATTTAATTGCTTTATATCCCTTCGTTGTCTTTCATTTTTCCAATTATAATAGAGCCATACTACAGCAGTAGAGACAAAGGGCAACGGGTTTGTCCAACCCGCGTGAACCTTGGGTCAACGCCAACGGTTACAAAGTGATGTAGAAAAGGCTTCCACTCTTGCAACCAGTCTACTTTTCTCTACTATCAAAATGGAGTTCTGATTTAATAATGTCTTTGTTTATTGCTCATATAAGACTTATCTTAGACTACTGCTCATGTGTGTGGAGTCTGTGCAGAGGCAGTGGACCAGGGAAATAGATGGGCTGGGTGGAATGGACTATAACAAGTGGCTCAGAGCTTTGCAATTATTTTCTGTTAGGGGGAGGTAGTTACGATTGAATCTGGGGAAGTGTTGGAAAATTTTTCTTGTTCTGTAGATTCAGGTTTGTCTGCTCTGTTTGAGAGAGCTTTGAAATGTTATTTAATTTAACACTGTTCTTGCTGTTGGGGAAGGGCTATGAAGTAAGTTACGGAGGGCCTCGACCAATGAACTCAAAGTATTGAAGGTATTGGGAGCTGATTGGGCAATTTGTTTGGAGGGGCAACAAGGGACTGAGACCAACACTCTGAGAGTAACCAGTAGGAGAGAGGACGGAGCAGCCAACGGTCGACCAGCTGGAGGCTTCGGCCAAGGGCCGACAGAGCCGAGTGTGGCCAGGGGCAGACAGGTGTCAGTCTGCAGGGGCATCATCCAAAGGGGGAAGCAGTTACCCCACACATTCACATTGGAGCTCAACGGGATGGAACTACAATTCTATCATTGGACCGATCGTCTGCAGTCCCAGGGCATCATCTACACTGGGGAAGCAGTGACAAAATACACATTGGACTGCAAGGCTCAACGGGATGGAATTCGAATCTATCGTCGGACCGATTGTTGGTAGTTACAGGTGTCAATCTGCAGGGGCATCATCTCCAAAAAGAGGGGGGGAGGGGAAGTGACTGCAGGCAGTGGGGTGGGTCCCTTTGGTGCTGGGAAGCCAAATCATAACTGTGTTAATTAGTTCTGAACGGGGCCATGCGGGACTGGATAGGGGGTGCCTCCCATCGGGGGCTGCACCCCTACATCTCAATAAACTGGTAAGATTTTTTGGGTGATTGGGTAACTCCAGTGCAGTGTTGTGTAGGAAGCATGGACCTTTTATATTATGATTAATTGGGTTCAAATTATCACGTAACTGTGTTTAAAAATACATAAAAATGGTAACGAGTTGACATTTTTCATGCAATCAATTCAAATAATAATCCTCTTGGTCTTTCCTGTCTTTTTTTCATTTACCTTGACTCTCCTTCACTATCACTATTCCTATCTCCTTCAACCCATATTCAGTCTAAGTTTTGTTACAGCTTTGGATATTGGCACTCATGGGCTTTCAATCAGGTTAGTGGTTCCTTGCTGTCAAACAGACTATAAATGCAGATTTAATATTTTTGCTGAGTGCAGGTTTCTGATGTAGTGCAGTGTGATTCCCTTGGTGGCTACAAAAGGGCCTTGACTGAAGAGTTGAGTGGGTTTCTCACCTTGGTCGCCTCAAGACCACCCCACACCCCAGCAAAGCCAGAGTGCAGAGCATGACACGAGGCACAAATGTCATCGCAGGCCAGACTGCAAAGGACTGGCAAAATAATGGAGCGGAAAAAACATGGAAAACTGTGCTTCAGGCAACTGATCATACAGCAGTTCTGTTGGTCACAAAATAAAACATACACATACATGTAAACATACATTACAAAAAAAATACATTGATGCTGACACACACATCCCTACAAATGAAAAACTTCATCAGCCTGGTCAAAATCTAAAAATTCCTCAGACATCAGATCAGCAAGGGCTTGCTTATAGCGAGCGATATCTGTTGACTGCACTATGACAGCAGGTAAGCCATTCCACACACCAACACATTTCACACTGAAGGACCTACTGCAGACATCAGAAGAGCAAGGAGGAAACACCAGCTTCAGCCCATGACCTCTAGTACCAATTCTTGGAGCCAAAGAACATAATTAGCAAATCCTCTGATTTCCCATGCAAAGTTTTCCAATATTTGATCAGGTCTGCTCTAAGAAGCCAACCCTTAATGAAAAACAAATCCAGACCCCTCAATCAAGCACCATAGTCCATGCCAGAAAGTCCATCAATGTTTCAAGTTCATCTCCTCTGACCAGACTCCAACAGCCTGCAGTCCCCGTAATATCCTGTGTTCCAAACGCAGGATGCATACTAAATAAGGGGACAAATATGCAAAACATATGGGGGCAGCATAAATTTCCATGACCTGCAAACAGTTGATCACATGAGTCAGCTGTTTGTAGACATGAGAGACATGAGTCAGCTGTTTGTAGACTCTTTTTTGTCTGTTTTTGTGGATGCTGATCCTGCCAGCCCTTTCCCCACATCAGTTTTTTCCTGGAAAATTCAGTGGTATTTGTGTGACTAGACTGTTAGTTTCCCAGGTTCTGGCTGGTTTGGACTCATCTTCTGCCCCTGGACCTGATGGCATTCACCCTGGTGTTTTGAAGTCATGTTCTTGGCAGCTGTCATTGCCCTTGTCTCTGATTTTTTCAAAATCATTGGACCTGGGAGTTTTACCGGAGGCCTGGAAGGAATCTCGTGTTGTTCCTATATTCAAGTCTGGTTCAAGAAGTAACCCTCTCAATTACCGACCTG
>SDVV010045148.1:0-10093 GCA_016164225.1 Gammarus roeselii
AACGAGGACACCACGGGAAGGCGGGTGAGCCTGGGATACCCCCAGGGGGTATCCCTCTGAGGTGCCTTATTGCTCTCGCTCTAAAGAGATGGTAGTCGATCTCTCCAATTTAGTTGAAAACTTTAACCTTTACGAGACGATGTTCGGTCTCGGAGCGATATTCGGCTTAGAGCGGTGACCGGCTCTTATTTTGATACAGCAAAAAAAAGTTTCTATACCCTGGAAACTCGTAAACTTTGGAGCTTAGACGCAAAGAACAGTATGCGATGGTGTTTTCTTACTCACTGGTCACTCATTGGTTACGATACTGCCTCTGCGCAAAGCTAACGGCATTATAGAAGTTCGGATCACAGCTTCAAAGATCCTCCAGCGCCGTCACCTCTTGCTTCTCGCGACCTACCTTCCAGGATCGCAGAACGTCTGGGCTAATCAGATCTCACGCCTCCTACCAGTAGAAACGGGGTGTACGCGGACGCCTCAGTGCCTCGCCCGCCTCTCTGCCCTGCACGGAACTAGGCAAATAGACCTCTTTGCGCCTCCGGGAAACCCAAATTTCTCACTTTTTGCAGCTCCGTTTCATCACACACGAGCAGCTTTCGTGGTCTCCCTCCAATGCGACTGGACCCAGTGGAGGGAAATACACTTGATCCCTCCATACAACCTCATCTTCCATGTGTTCCACAAGCTTGAGACGTACCGCTACAGCGGCGTCCTCGTGGTGCCCGACCACCTCAACGCCATGTGGGGGACCAAGGTCGTCGCGTCCTTCAGCGACTTTTCACCCGCACTCGACGTGTCCCAGCGCGTCGAAGGCAGGGAGGTGCCTCGCATCAAGTTTTTCACGACGGTGCTCACCATCAAACACAATAGATCGCTTGCAGAACCCCTGGTCAACACGCACAGGCAGTCTACACCACGCCAATACCAAAGCTTCTGGACTCGTTTCCAAGCGGGGCTACGCGCCACGAAGGTGCAGTCCATCAACCGGTCCACCCTCTTCACGTTCTAGCACTATGCAGGCAAGTAGAAGCAGCTCATTCCTCGTACAGCTTTCGCTTACAGGAAGGCGCTTCATTCGCCTCTCTTTCATGGGTTTGAGGTCACGACTCGTGAGACGATCTTCAAAGAACTGGCAAAGGCCCCGTTTCACGAGAACCCACCACAAAGACGTTTCGTGCCGCAGTGGAAGCTGGAGCCGGTTCTCGACATGCTCGCCTCCCCTCGCTTCACTACTCAGACGACGTCAGTATTGGTGCTCTTGCAGAAGACCGTTTCTTTTCGCTCTCGCACCAGGAAACAGGGTATCTGAGATTGCAGCAACGGTACGCACGGAACTACATTTCGCCAAGAATCCTCCATGCGCGCTCGTTCCGACCTCTGACAAGTTCCTGTACTGAAACCAGACCCTCACCCACACGCCACCGCTCATCTCTCTAGCCTCACTGCTGCCGGATAGCCAAGCACACGGCCTGGGCCCTATGACCGGCAAGCAGATCTCTAAGCCCACGTAGCATGATGTCCGTCGAACAACGACTTGTTACTCATCTATCCTACTTCAGGCAAACCACTCAAAGCATCATCGGTGGGGTATTACATCTGCACGTTTACCAATGAAGCCACACCGCATGCCTTCACTAAAGCTCACGACGCCAGAAAATCTGCCTCATTTCTGGCTTGGACGCGTGGTGTCCCTTGCAAAGACTTCATAACCAAGAAGTTCTGGAAGTTGCCCCACGTGTTCAGACAGAAGTACCTATTTGCAGTGGGGAACCCTAACCAACTAAGCGTCTCATTGAGAACCAGGTAGTAGCCCCTCTCGCTTCAAAGGTTTGTGACATTAAGCTCGCTAATGTCAGAAACTTTGGTACATATTATAGGGTATGTGTACATATTATCTTGCCATATCGTTCTGAAGTACTCAACGCTACGGCTTCGGGATAAGGACGTCGGATTTCTCAGTATGAATTTACTTTATCCGACTCACTGTGCGGCAAGGCTACTATATTAGCTATGGTACACAGGGCAGATACTTCAATATTGAGGATTCTTCTACCGCTACCTGGCTGTGCATTCACACTCATACTAGAAAGCAGTATATATTGATGTACATAATTACTATTCAGGTGCTCACTCTATGCTCGCATATTATATGGCCGCTATGTGCTCGTAGATGGGCATTTAGAAAGATGGGCATTTGTAAGTGCTTACGGACCTGGCAGCGAGAGGAGTGAAGAGGAGAGGGAGCAATTCTGGACTGACCTAAGTGAGTGTATTGAGAGTTTTGGAGTTCATTTCATTTTAGTTGTACTGGGTGACCTTAATGAGAGAGTTGGAGATGAAGTGGGGGAGAATGTGATAGGAAGGTATGGCGTTCCCAGTAGAAATGACAGTGGAGAAAACCTGATAGGTCTGTGTATGGAGCAGAAGTTGGTGGTCGGGAACAGTTTGTTCAAGAAGTGAGACATTCACAAGTACACATGGGTGAGGGTGGCCCATGGTGCAATGGTGGAGAGCACTGATGGATTTTGTGCTGATCTCGAGGAGAATGGTGGGGAGGCTGTTGGATGTGCGGGTGTTGAGAGGGGAGGGTGGAGGAGTGTCTGACAATCTGCTAGAGGAAGGTAGATTAAGAGTGGAGCAGAAGTGGAAGGGCAACAAACGAGTGGGAGGAGGAAGAGAGGTAGTGAAAGTGAGTGGACTGAATGTGAAAAGTAGAGCCGAGGAGTTCCAGCACGAATTGAAGGAAGAATATGACAACGTGAGAGGACAGGACCTGAGAGATGTGGAGGAAGAAAGGGAAGCGTCAAGGGATACGTTGCTGATATGTGCGAAGAAGGTGTATGGTGCGCGCCGTGTGGGCAGGTGCAGAAGGAAAGGCACGGAAAAGAGGAACGTTTGAGGATTGGTTGCAGGTGAAGTCGGAGGTGGCTTATGAAAGCTACAAAGAAAAGAGAAACGAGGTGAAGCGGGTGGTGAGGAGAGATAAAAGGGACGCTGATGCCTGGTGGGGCCGACGGTTGTGCCAGAATTTTGAGTAAAACAAAAAGATGTTCTGGAAAGAGGTGAAGAGGGTGAGAAAGGGAGAGACCGGGAAGGAGGAAGTGGTGAAAGATGAGAACGGCCAGTTGTTGTGGGAAAGTGGTGATGTACGGAAAAGGTGGGCCGAGTATTTTGATGAGTTGTTGAATGTCGAGGATAACAGAGAGGCTGATATTGTTGCTGTGGGTGGTGGTGCTCGGATGCCAGTTTTGGGAGAAAGACTTGTAGCGGAGATTACCAGGGAAGAGGTGCAGGAGGCGGTGGACGTGACGAAAGCAGGGAAAACCCCTGGTTTGGATGTCGTTGCGACCGAGTGCCTGAAGAAGGGTGCAGTAACGATTGTCGAATGGTTGGTGAGGTAACTGAACTTGTTTTTTGTGGCAGGCGTGGTACCGATTGAGTAGCGCAGTGCCTGCATTGTTCCGCTATAAAAGGGCAAAGGAGATAAAAATGAATGCTGCAACTCGAGAGGTATCAGTCTGTTATGCGTGGTTGGTAAGTTGTACGGGAGAGTGCTGATCAAAAGGATAAGAGACTATACGGACTGGGCAATTGGAGAGGAACAGCGTGGCTTTAGGAGTGGTAGAGGGTGTATCGATCAGATTTTTGCAGTGAGACAGCTCTGTGAGAAGAACCTTGCCAAAGGAAAGGATGTGTTCTGGGCCTTCATGGATCTGGAGTAGGCATGCGACAGGATTGACAGGGAAGCGCTGTGGAAGGTGTTGCGTTTGTATGGAGTGGGTCGACACCTGTTGAAAGCGGTGCAGAGTTTTCATGCTGACAGCCAAGCATGTATCAGAGGGAAGCGAGGTGAGTGATTGGTTCACAGTGAAAGTGGGACTGAGATAAGGCTGCGTGATGTCTCCCTGGCTGTTCAACCTCTATATGGATGGAGTGGTCAGGGAGGTGAACGCGGGTGTGCTGGGTCGTGACTTGGAACTGTTGGAAGCGAATGGGCGGAGTTAGCAGTTGAGCCAGTTGCTATTTGCTGATGATACGGCCCTGGTTGCGGATTCAGAGGAGAAGCTATGTAGGTTAGTGTGAATTTGGTAGAGTGTGTGAGAGGAGGAAGCTTCGAGTGAATGTGGGTAAGAGTAAAGTAATGAGATGCTCGAGGACTGTCAATACGAGCAAAATTAGTGTCACCCTAAATGGAGAGCTCTTGGAGGAAGTTCAGTGTTTCAAGTATCTGGGCTCCAATGTGGATATAATTGAACTAGTGGAAACTGAAGTGATGGAGGGATGTAAAGTGTTGGCTCCACTCAAGAGTGTAATGAGCTGTAAGACGTTGGGGATGGCAGCAACGAAAGGGCGGTATGCTTTTTATCCCAACTGTGCTCTACTGAGCTATGGCTTGGGGGGTGAGAGCAGAGGAGAGAAGAAGGTTGAATGTTTTCGAGATGAAATGTTTGAGGAGCATGACTGGAGTAACGCTGAGAGACCGGATCACCAACGACGTGGTTCGAATCAGAACAGGGATGGTGAAGAAGTTGGATGACAGAGTGGATTCGCGTGTGCTGAGATGGTTCGGGCACATCGAGAGGATAGATGAAGGGATATTGGTGAAAAGGGTGATGAATGAAGAGGCGAGTGGTCGCAGGCCTAGAGGTAGACCGAATTTTGGGTGGATGGATGGTGTGAAGCAGGCGTTGGGAAAGAGAGACATGAATGTGGAGGTGGCGAAACAGCGTGCAATGAACAGGCGTGAGTAGAGAATGGTTGTGAATGGTTGATTTTGATGCTGCTCTGATGTGCTTTCCCGCCCTTGCCATCCCGCTGTGAGGATGGTCGTGGGTGGGGGGTGGCCCGGCCATCATGACGCGGCGGGGGTAAGCCAGTGAAAACTGTCGGGCCCTGCTGCTGACGACGGATCCTCGGACTGCACTCGTGACCCAGAGTGTGTGTTGAGGGGGTACCGGCCGGACCTTTTAGCACAAAAGGGCCAAGTTGTGCGAGTGTATGGGGGTGTGAGGTGCGCTTTACCATCCTCCACCCCCTTTTCTGGGGGATGCGGCCTAGTGTCTGTATGTGCTCGTATATGGGCTGTGGTAGGCACCAAGCAATACTTGTATTGGCCGATGATTACAGTCATTACCACCATTTATACTAACGAGTTATCATTCCCTAACACGGCAAGCGCTTCTTTGGGAACACCCAGTTGAAGCGCAGCCGATATATCTAACTTCTGTGCTCTTCTGGCATCTGCCAGCTTGAGCTACGTGATGGTATTTTTTATGCTAAACCATAAAGCTCTTACTAAGTGGAAGAGAATATAACTTTTGTTATCTCGATTCTCTCGATAAAAAGCTATTTCTCTCTAATGTAGTTAGAGCCATATGGGGCCTCCTCTTCCCCCAGCTATCTTAAAAATGCACTAACGCCTCCTCACGGAAAGCAGCATTGCTAGCCCTAATGAATGATGGGGCAGGCTAGCCCACGCTTATATAGGAACAAAGTGGGTTGGAGGTTCTGATTGCATTGACCGCCGGGCGAGCCACCATGTACCTGGAAGGCATTTAGACCGACAGGCGCAAGACGCCACGCTAAACCTAACAGACAAGCAGCCAAAAGTATATTTTTCTTAAAAACTCGAGGACAGTCGAGGAACTTGAAAGTTTCGAAATTCCCGACTGAGGTTAAAGGACATCTAAGGACTAAATCGGTCATAAACTGCTTTCAACTAAGATTATCAAGGTTCTCTCGTAAATGCGACTCTAATGTTTTTTTTTCTTCAAGATTCATTTGAATTAAAAACAGAAGCGCATGTTAAACCATATGGCTCTTATTACATTACAGGGAAATAGCTTTTCATCGAAAGGATCGAGATAACAGAAGTTATATTTACCGACTTTTCATGTGTCTGACGAAATTCGGCGTTTCTATGTCATGCGACTTTAATCGACGATATTAGGTGTCTTATGTCTTCCGACCTTTTCCGACGATCCGAACACTCTCCCGCACTATATAAGTGAGGTCCACCCTACCTTTGCATTCATTCGTGCTTGATGAATCACCGCGACAGGTTGTCTCACAGAGCGCTAACGACTACAGCTCAACCGCGCACTGGACTGCAACAGTCCACGCACCTTGCTTAACAGCAGGTAAGAAACGTACGCAGCGGCCCATATGGGCAGTGAACTAGTGATCCACTGCCACTACAGAACCACAGATGCGAACTGCAATTGCAGAATGCTCACCTTTTAACTCTGTAACTGTAACAGTCTTGTCGCCGTCAAAAGCCATCTTTACTTGACTAGCAGACGACACCTGCGAACAACTGACACCATTGGTGCTTGGGTTTGAATTAGGCAGTCTGAGGACCGCTCTTCATACCGACATGCAGATGAGTACGTGTCATAAATGACGTTCATTCGCGTACCGTCCAACATTTTGTTTTATATCCTTCTCGTAGGGCAAATGTCCGCCCTAGGCAGATGCTGGGTAGACCGATGCCGGCCGTAGGTCGATGCCCGCCATAGGCAGAGGCCTGCTACTGCTGTTTGGTCTTGAAGGTCAGCAGTCTGCGGACAGCATTTCACACCTACATGCAGATTATTACGTGTCATATAGGCAGTTGAGCGGCCGGTCGGTTGCCACCCGATGCCATTTGGAATCGTACGACAACACCCTGCCGAAGCGGCGTCGAGCTGCCGTCTTAGCAGACGACCACCGGCTAACAAATGACGCACTCAAAGCGGATGCCTGCTATAGGCAGATACCAGATATTGATGTTTGGTCAAGAGAAAGCGGTCTGCGGACAGCTTTTCACAATTATTACGTCCCATAAAGGCTTGCTTCCCGACGCCATCTTGGATCGTACGACAACGCTCTGCCGAGTGGCGTCGAGCTGACATCTTAACAGACGACAACCGTCTAACAAATGACGCACTCTAGGCGGATACCTGCTACAGACAGATGCCCGCTATAGGCAGATACCTGCTTTTGGTGTATGGTCATGAAGACAGCGGTCTGCGGAAAGCCTCTCACAAATATTACATGCCATATAGGCTGTTGCGCGGCCGGTCGGTTGCCGCCCGAAGCAATCTTAGATCGTC
This sequence comes from Gammarus roeselii, assembly GCA_016164225.1. Lineage (NCBI taxonomy): Eukaryota > Metazoa > Arthropoda > Malacostraca > Amphipoda > Gammaridae > Gammarus > Gammarus roeselii. The sequence continues at coordinate 7,095 of SDVV010045148.1, forward strand.
CGACGACGCCCTGCCGAGCGGCGTCGAGTTGCCATCTTAGCAGACGACAGCCGGCTTACAAACAGATTTTCTGACCAATGCCAGCCCATTTAAAGCATCACTTTAGGCAGGTCTGCTGAACGAAGATAGCTGGTTCAGAACGATAGCTCCGCTAGACTAACGTTTTTAAAAACACGTCAACGGCACAATCATAGCTCGTTCAAACTTCAATTGAAGCAGCTCATCTAAACCAGAGGGTAATGGGTCACTAACAACGTCTCGCATACCTCATGTCACAAAATGTACTCCGGACACTTTCTGCAAATCTGTTCCAATATTATCTGTCGCACACTGCGTATTTGGCTATATACCTCACATTTTTGCGCAAATCGTCGTGAGCATCAAACGTATATTTGGATCAGAGCATACTCTTTATACTTCTCTCTCCGATTTATTCAGAAACGATGTCCAGTATTACCTCCGCGACAGCCGAACGATCGGGAGCCACAGAACGGGCCCTCCGCCCACACGACCTTTCGGAGGACCGACGCTCGAGCACACAATGTTCGTGCCTACTGCCCATGGACGACCTCTACCCCCATTGCCTCAGGCACTCCAGCTGTTTTGCGGGTCACGTATACCAACCAGCGGAGTACACCATCTGCCTATCAGGCGTTCAAGAACAGATATCGGGCAATAAGACGAGAGTACACAGTCAACATCGCATCAGACGAAAGGACATTCTTGCACCATAACTCGAGACACCTTACCATTCCGAGCCTGCAGCACAACCCACCCCGCTTCTCAGAGAGAAAAACGGGAAAGAAAGGAAAGGCGGGAATCAACACCAAAGACGGTACGGGTCCTTCTTCTCCTTTCTAAGTGTCCAAGGGCTTCAGCAGGAATAGCGCGGCGCAAAGGAGCAGGTCTCTCTCACAATCCCCTCATCCCGAAGGTTCTCCCTAGCCGTCGACCACAGCACCTAATGTGGTCAACGAGGTGCAGACCACCTTTTAAGACTTAGATACTCTTTTCCTTGCGCAGGAGAAGGGAACAACCGATTCCGTTCCACCCAACCAAGAGGCGTTCCACCCTCACAGAGAATACACCCCAGTGGATCCAGGCCTGCTCTCAGTGTCCATACGGACGGCATCGGACGAGAGAGCCGCAATGTCACTCACGTCTTTGTTCTTTCCCTTACCCTGCCCCCGACGTTTGGAGTCGACCACCATCGCCACATACGTAGCTGATTCAGCTCCGACTTCAGTCCCATTACACAAACGGGCACGGAGAGAAATGTCGCCCACGCCGCTCAGCCACCACCATGAACCTCTGGTCACCCACCCCCGCCTCCTACCGAGGATGCCCCGACGCCTGTGCCTCCAATTTCGGCCATGACCACGAAACTCGAAAGGGTCCTCGTGACGCTTACGTCGCTGGAGACCAGATTTGAAAGTCGACTCCGGTCCCTTTACAACACCGTAGATACCAGGCTCCAACCGTAGAGGCAAGGGATCAAGGATGGAAGGGCAATGCGGAGTAAGAAGAGGAACCCTATGACGAACAGGGTGAGGAGGCGGAGAACGGATGGGCCGACTTTGACCCCGACAGGGAGATGGGGAGGCATATTTAGAGGGGGAGCGCTGCCAGTCCCCCCCCCACTACTCACTCTACGCACACTCCAGCCCCCTCACCTCGTCCGGACTCGCCGCATCGACCTTTACCGGAGGCAGACGGGCAGCTTTCACGGCTACAGACCGCTCCGATACCCTCACAACCGTCACGGTTCCGGACCGTGCCCATGGGCACCCCCCTCGAGACCCCTGATGACGATGACCAGCACCGACCCCCTTCCCCAACCACAAAGGAGGGGTGGTATGTGCCCTGCTCCTCTTAAGCGCGACATTCGCGGAGGGGCTTGTGAGCTGCGACTATAATGTCTACACCGCAGAACTACCCAATAACCTTATAAAAGTTTAGGAGCGAGGATCCAACTTCATTTTCTCTCCTTGGAACTAACGAGCTCTCTAGTTCAGAGCCTCGTCCGGATGTCCTCCCCTTTTCTGCCCCCAGCGGCTTCTAAGAAGCTTCCCCTCCAGCTCCTTATGAGTATCTTTGTTATCGAGCAACCAGCCAATCGAGAAGTGACCATCAGGGAAAACGAACGGTTCAATATGAAACGCCCTGCCCATCAAGTCGGCACCACCGGGGATCGACTCTTGATCATATGCGCACTTTGCGCTCACATCGGACTGCTTTACATGCAGTGCCCTGCTGGAATTCGCAAATGCTTCAATCTTCCCCCCAAGGGCCCACTTCGAGGTCACCAAGAACAAGATCACCTTCCCTCTCGATCACATTACTCCAGAAGTACGTGCGAAGGATCTCCAGCTGCGCTCTCAGGTCGCTCAGGACTTGCGGGGCTACTCACTCGGCGCGTCGCTGATGGGGCTTCTGGCTCGCATCCGTGATGCCGTCTTGGCAGACGGCACACGAGTTACACCGCAGTCACTGCGTTATTCTGAGCTCGTCACAGGCTCCATCCACAAACTACTAGCAGTTTCCTTGATCACAGCGGCTCAGTGGAGATACAAATTCGCCTTCAGACTCTAGACGGGCTAGCTCAAGAGACTGTTCGCAGAGCTGCTAAAACCTGGAATTCTCTTACCATAGATATAAGGACTGGCAGAAGTATTGCTGCCTTTAAACGTAAACTAAAATTATACCTGTTTGAACTTGTACGTGCCGAAACTCTTGAATTGTAATTTACTTCTGCTATGCAATTTACCGTGTCAACTATTTGTGTTTCAACATTTCATCTATAGATGCTTTCATTTTGTAAATATATATTTTTTCTCTCGCCTCACATGCTCAAATTTCCAATTATCTTGTTCACGTAGAAATCCGTCTATTTAGTGTACCCATCGATTATGACTCATTGAAATATTTCTTTCCTGTGTGCATATGTTAATAAGTCTTTCTAACTATGCAGTTAGTTTCAATTTGGTGCCATCGTACGC
>SDVV010045149.1:0-10092 GCA_016164225.1 Gammarus roeselii
TATGTCACAATGTCTATCCAGACATTCTCGTAAAGCTGGAGTCTTTAGCACTGCGCGAGAAACAGTGTAGGCCTGTCAACCCCTAGCTCAAGTTACACGGTGGGAAACTCTTGCTTTGCGTATTTCCTCTCACCCTCAAAAGTGTTTATTTTAGCAAACGGCAGTTCGTCCCCATATTAGATTTCTTGACCGAGAGACGTTGACAAGTGTACGTCATTTGGGCCTTCCTGTTAAAATCAACGAGTCAGCAATTTGTGGCCGGGATCCAATAACGAAGAGGGCCGTGTTTCACTCTCATAGTTTAGGGTAACCTTCAATTCTAACCGACTTTGGGAGAAGTCTCTATAAGGTCTTAACGGCCTAAATTTTTTTGTAGGCCAATGAGGGTCAAGGATTTTGGATAACACGCCCCCTCAGAGTGACCAAACTGTAAAGTGGTTCTCTTCTTGGAAGATCATTTCATACACATAAAGCAAAGAATATAGTGGTGAATTGAATGGGACTTTACACTTCGTTACAGAACAGCTTGTGAGAAGTTAAGCCCATTAGAACACCGACTGAACAATGTCAAATACTCCGGCATTAGGTCATTTCACAGGCTGTTATCAACTCTGTGTTATACTTTGCTAGATAATAGTATGAAACTTTCATGTTTAGATGCGTGTATCTTCCTACAGGGAGGGTTATTACGTTCAATTCACTTTATTTCACTTTATTTTTGCGATTTACGTTCACCTTTCACGTTTACGTTTTACGTTTACTTTACTGTTCCGTTCAGTTTGATTATCCACACTCTACAAAACATAAACATTCCAAAGCAAGGGGCCGAAAGCCCTCGGCCCCTTCCACCCCTCCGCGTCACCCGCCTCTCTTATCAGTGACTCCGACCCACATCCGGCCTCGCGTCGCTGACTCCCACCCCTACCCACCATTTATGGTCGCCCCAAGGTCGCCCGTCCGTACGCCCGCCGATAATACTGCCTTGAATTGCGTTTCGCGGTCATATACTGTACTACTAAAGCATTATAGTGGTGGATTACTAATATATGGGGACCAAAGAAGTTTGTACTGTATTTTGACTTTGTATTGCGGCTTTCAATTTGACCTAGTAGCCATGTTGGGGGTGTTAACAATACTTGGACGACATGAATTATGATAGCATACGGCACATCTAATATACAGACTAGTACATCAATTACGTATGGTTAAGGTCGCGCTTACACCTAAGCATCACGAAAAATTGGTCGAACGCAACGTGAATTTCCAGATGTAGTTATAGTTTGGATGAGGTTTTACCGAAATTCTACAACATGGGTACAGATTATAAACTTAACAGATGATAAACTAAACTAAGTTTTACAGCATAGTAGTAAACTGACCCAGCGTGCTTATGTTGATTGCAAAATATAAGACAAAATGACAAGGGCGTTGTTAATGATGTTTACGGTATGTTGCCTCCGTCAGCCCGGGCGCATCAGAGTTTGATGGGGGGGAGCTGTGTAAGGTTTCTGCGCAAAAGAACAGGTGGGCGGTGGTATGGTCACTGGCCAGCTGGTCGCTAGTCTGGCGGCAGGTTACTCCTGGCTTGGTGCATGCGGAAGGAGCTTAAAAGACCAAGTGAAGTTAGGAGAGTGTGCTTCGGTGATGTCAGGGAAGACGAGCTTTTGAAATGTTGATTGAGAGAGGAGGGAGGTCAAAAACTGTTTGCGCTCTGTTCGACAATAGTCTCGGACACGACAGAGGTGTGGAAGTTGTATATATGTCTGCAAGACGTGCCCTGTGAAGGAATAAGATAGGGCTTAATTAGCGGTGGGCAGGGGGTTGGCTGGAGTCAGAAGGGCGGAACTTTTGGACGAGGGGCGGAGTCACTGATATGGCAGGCGGGCAACGCGAAAGGGTGGAAGGGGGGCGGATGGGTTGGGACTTTCGGCTCTTGCTTTCGAATATAAATTGAGAAGGTTACGTCGTCATGTACATTTATATTTTATAAGAAATAAAAATGTTTATTTTATTTATATATGATTTTTTCTTTAGATGACTGTATTGGGGTATACTTGGTCACTAACTGTTGCTCATTATATATATTTATTCGTTGCAGTTAGGAATACAACTTCTTCTTATTTTGGAGAGTGGTAGGTGTTTCGGGACCCTCTAGGTAGAAAGTTCAGTTCGCCTCTTGCCTCTGGAATGTTCATCAGGTGAGGCTACTCCTGGCTGTTCATTGTCTTAACAGTGTTATTCCATGACTGATATGTCACTATTTCTATGTTTTGACTGTCTGTATCATTATATATTTATGCCTGGTTTAATTATTTTGTATATTTTGTGTATAATATGTTCATATTTTTATCTAGTTCAGGTGTAATTAACTCATTCAATAACTGCTTGGTGGGTCCCTAGCATTTGGATTGGGATTTTGTTTGTTTTTCTCTGTATTGTACATATTGTGCGTAGGAATAGTATAGTAGGTATGTTTTATAACTCGCTTTGCAGCCTTAGTGTGCGATCGGCTCTGTTTGGTACCAGCCTGATGTTGAATTTAAGCAACGTTTTGTGTATTTTCCATTTGTTTATTTCATATGTATATAATATCTATAGGAATAGCATGGAATAATAGAATGGTAGTGGACGGGTTGATGTATATATTTCTTAGAATGCAGTAGCTTTGTTATGAGAATCTGTTTACCCCATAACGCATTATCCAGTTTTGAACCTGATACCTCGGTGTTACCAAGTGCCCGCATGTTCCAAATGAACTGTTATCAAGCGGCTGTAACATGTTCGGGTAGTCTTATCTCGATTTTTTTTTACAGTGAGTATCGATTGGATGCCCAATAGCGAGAGTAGCTGAACGATATGGATTTATCATAACTTATTATATTGTGTTATGTATACATAGCAATGATCGGCTGATATATGTTGTATTTATGATGAATACGATTAAGCCGTGTTTACTTTAGTTGAAGAATATTTATTTACCCCTGTTTTGGACTGAGAGGGAGAATAATTTTATCAGATTTCTATTTAATATAGCGTGTTTGTGTCGAAGTACTCCACATCGTTTACTATAGGTTTCAGCGTATGCTGCTCGCATGTCTTGGCAAGTTATTCACGATAGTTATTGGGTGGGTTACACACTAGTTTTTTCTCGTACATCATGGTTTTTAATGTATGTTTTGGGTATGGTTGAGAATTGATCGTGTTATTTTATTATAACTTGACCGTTTTAGTATATTTCATTCAGTTTTGTATGTTTTCTGTACAGCTTAAATCTTCGATGCAAGGTATTGGATTTTTTCATATCATATCGGAATATAAGGATATATTTCGTTTGTATCTGCAATGTAGAGCATTATTTCAGGTGTAATTTAGTTAAATGGTGCATATTTTTAGTGTTTTATACATATTTTTACATCCTGTTACAAAGAATGAAATGGGAAAATATAGCTATACAAGACTCGATTTGTTACATGCTTGGTCTTGTTGTTAGTTTATTGTATGTTTAGTATAGGAACATACTTCAATATTTTGGAGGAGTTAGGGGAGTCCCAAAAGCAAAAGCTCGTTGCGTATATGTCTATTTGTATAAGTGACCCGTTTTACTATGATAGATACCATCGTATATTATAGTTTTTAATGTTAATTTGAGCAGAATAGAGAATGACTCGGTTATTTTTTTTTTGTTGTAGGATTTTTTCCACGATAATCATAGGAATTTATGTTTAAGAGGTGTAAATCCGTACAAAATCTCTGTGGAATTTTCGTCATTGAACCCTAGCAAGTGTGTAGTTTAACGTTTTAGAAGACGATTTACTGAATGGATGGGTCCTGGTGTAGAGGCGGTTTACACTTTCTGATGGTCATTTGGAGATCTTCCAAGTTCAACATGAATTTGTAAATTTATGTGGATGTTGGTCCTAACTTCCATGGTTTTGTTAGAGAGGTTATCCGACGAGCTGCTGATCGTTGTAGTGATTTACATAGGTCGTCAGTGAACAGGAGCCCAGATTTAATGACCACACTCTTTTTGACTCATGTCAGGCCCATTCTTAACCACTGTACCAGTGTATTGATTCTCGGTTATGTCCAGGATGTGACTTTGCTCGACGCTGTTCAGAGATGATGGATTGAACAGATACATGGAATGTTTGAGGTATTGTACCATGACTGGGTGTTGCCTAAAAATTTGTTATATATCAGTGATAAATTGCTGAGAAGTGACCTAATAAAGCATTGTAGTGTTCGTTGTTATGACACAGTGGGTTTTGATTTTGTCCTACTAGAGGCATAGCAGCAGTTAGGTCTAGGATTTTGTTAGAGATTGGAACGAATACCGTGGTATTATTACTTTATTACGCATAAACTCAGTGTTTGTTTTAAATTTCAGATGTTTTCGGTATGACTGTTATGTTGGTATACGATTTTTTTTTCATGAGCCAGATCACGTGTGATATTGGTGTAGGTTATATCCTCTGGGGTGTGGAAGGATACGCTGTATATCATACTTAATCAATGTCGGTTAGGGTAGAGTAGAGAATCATATTTATCTATTTAATAGTTGTTGTTGAATGATTTTGAACGGTTATCATAGGAATATATCTGTATTAGGTATAAATTTGCATAATTTTATGTATTGTTGGGTATAAATTCACTTAACTGGATGTAGTGGTACAAGATATTGGTAGTTTTTTTACCTCTCGACATTGGATTTGGGTCCTATTTTAAGTTGTCTTGGAGAACTAGTCAACCGAATTTGTGTAGGGTGTTTGTGCTAAAATACTTCATTTGTTTAATGTAAACCTCAGTTAGGTTATTCGCTCGCATGTCTTCACTCGATGCTTTTTGCCGGCATGTCCTACTTATATAAATGTATGTTAACCGTTTACAGTTTGTACAGTTAGAAATCATTGAATAATTCAGGCTTTGTTATGAGATTCTGTTACAATTCAAAATATCTGACTTATTCGAGCATTCACTATATTCACTGTAGCATTGTTCACTAATGGTTTGCGATGATCGCTGCAAGCCTAACCCATCCTAACCTCACCTAACCTAACCTATTCTAACCAAGAATTCAACTTTTTTTTTCGTTTCCATACATATGTAAGGTATTTTTTCATTGATTTAGGCTTTATTCATATCAAATATAACACATTATTTTTAATCTTTAGAAGATTGTGCACCTACAAATTTATTTGTTTTCAATTTGCTTGTTACAAGTCCAGTAATATCGATTAGTTTCAAGTGATGTTAGGTGATCGCTCGCTAGTAGACTGCGGTGTTAAAAACGATAATATACGTTGCTCGCATATATCAGTGTTAGTTATGTTTGTTATAGCAATTTATTTGGTTAGCAAGGATTAGGTCTGGTTTTACTGTTAGAAAAATATTTTTCGCTGTAATGTTGGATTTGTTGCTCCAACCATTTTTGTCTATTATAACGAATAATGAATAAATTCATTCTAACATTTAACTACAGATCTGTGATGTATGGTCCGCAGTCAACAAGATCTAGGGTATAAATCATGACTAAGATACATAATTAGCGAAATGTATATATTAATGTACGACGACATAGATCAAATAACAATGAATGCAAAGGCCGGCACATGCCGGCATAATGTAGGCGTATACAGGGTTGATGCTGGTATATGCCGGCATAATGAAGGCATATACAGGGTTGATGCCGGAATATGCCAGCATAATGAAGGCGTATACAGGGGTCGATGCCGACACAATGTAGACACATACACAAATTTGTATGCACATACAGGGTCAATGAACATCTGTAGGATTTTACCTCTGATCTGGGATTTTCCATTAGAACAAACTGCCTTGCTTTTGTTACAAGCCATTTAATGCGGATCAGCTTCACGTCTTCGCTTCACGTCCTCACTTAATCTAATTTTAACCATGAATTATGTGTCATCGTTAGAGATTTTCTGCTTACGTATGATACTTATTCAACTATTTATGATATATCCATATCCATCCTCTACACTTGGCTATACATTTTGATCTATCCTATGCCGTTTTGATAAGCCCTTCCAGTTTTGATCTAGCAAATTTCATCCATTTTCATATGTAAATTACATCGTATGTGTGATTGTTATAGCTATTTTCATATGATTCATGATTTTTACATGTTATTCACACCCATCAAAACCTAACCTATCCTAACCTTATGTATGGTATCCAGTCTTTGATATATACATGTGAAGCCCTCTACACGACTCTTAATATCACTTCAACATATATGTTGTTTTTATCGTCGTCATTCTCGACCCATATTAGTTAGCAGAGTAGCCCCATTCTCAATCTTAGATGGGGCTCTGTCATTTCCCCCTCCCATTTCAGTGCTTTCATGCATAACCTGCCATGCCAACAAAACCCAATCCCTACGTCATCTAATATGCCGATAATCTCGCAAAATCTACACAGCACCTCAAACATGAGACCACAGCTGCACACTTGTAGCAGAACCTGAACTCTCTTGAAGCTTAGCTGCTGCATAACAGAATGAATGTGTCCACAAGGATGTCACCACTCACACTATTCACGCCAGATGACAGTAGTGAAGATTGCATCCACCCTCATGTCACGTTCAACAGCATTCTTATACCCCACAGTCCCACTAAAACCATCCTTGGAGTAACTTACAACACGGGGATGACGTTGAAACCTCACACAAACAGTATCAGCACTTAAGAGGAACCTAGACAGAACGGTTCTCGGACACTCACCACAACTGCCAACGGTCACTCCGAGGAATTGATTACAACACTAAACAAACAATTCATCATCATACCCGTCATTTTCTACGCAAACACCGCCTGGTCCTCTGCCCTTTTTCCGTTACATTTTAATTTCATACAAAGAATACAGAACACAGCATTGCGCATCGCAACGGGCTGTACACTGACTGCATACGTTCCCCATCTACAGTAACCAAGGTCCTCCCTTCTCTTACATCGGACTTCACTGCACTAGAAAATTTTGGTACTCTACATCATCTCGATATGAGAGGGATGCAATTATTTAACAAAATTTGGGACCCGGCACATCCCAGACACCGCTTATTGCACACACGTCAAACCCACTGAAGCCTACATAACACTCCGGCAGCACACTTCAGCGCTCTCCACACGACCATTCACCGTCCCACAGACAGCACATCAATGCACGAATAGATACGTGTTCATTTCATAGCTATTACACGGGCTGACCATTTAGTCAACACGGTCTTAGTCACCCACCAGTTGTGGACGTGGAGGAGCTGGGGTTGCCCAGGGGTGACAAGATTAATCTGTCACGGCTGAGGTTCAAGCACCGTTCCTTACAGTCTCATACCACCATAAACTATGGAATGCCCTTTCCGATCTCGTGTTTGCGATACCGGGATTGCTCGATACGCTCGAGCACGTTATGACGTCGTGCCCAGCCCTAGCACACGGCAGGCTCTACCATAATATAACGTCGGTGCGTGATCTGTTGGGACGCTCGCGAGACAGCAACTCCTTCCTTCGGGGTATAGTTCTAATACGTAGTACCCACAGACACATGCATGTTGGGAATGTTTCAGCAACACCCTCTATTAAACCCTATGTCTGTGTGTACAACACCAGTAACAATAGATAAAGACACAAGACCGAATCCCCCAGGAGAAGTGTGACTAACACAAAAGGGCACCTTACATTTTTCCTATGCACTCACACACATACTAAACTTTATACCTTTAGCGCTAAAGGGTCCAACCAGGACTCCGCAACACAAAAATTCGGGTCAGAACTGAGGTCTGAGATTAGAATCAGCAGTAGAGCCCGACAGCCTTTGCTGCTGTTTTATATTTGCCTGCTGCTTAATATTTGCCGGGCCAACCGTTTTTTTCCGCAGAGGGCCGGAAAGCGCATCAGTGCCCTGTCAGAACTGTACATTACAATCATTCACCACGCATGCCAATCCATTGTACTCCTCCCTCGTTGTTTCAACAAACAGGTCTCTTCCGTAACGCCTGCTTTACGCCATCTATCCACCAAAACTTGTCTGTCTTTTGGCCTACGTCCACTCACCTTCGCTTTCATCACCATGTGTCCGAGCCATCTCGGAACACGTGAATATATTGTCCTCTAACTCAATCCTACCCGTTCTAATTTGAACAACGTCATAATTGATCCTATGTCTTGGAGTCTTTTCGAATATGCCTATCAAGCATTTATCTCGCCTACCGTTTAACCTTGTAATCTCTTCCGTTCTCACCCCCCGGTCTCCGCCCCATAGGGCACATTAGGGATATTTACTTCCTCATTCAACTTTCTCTTTGTTTCCACACCCAACGTCCTACAGCTCCTTACACTCTTCAGTGCACCCAACACTTAACAACCTTCCTTCAATCTAGAGATCATCTCAGTTTTAACCAGTTCAGTCTGCACAACATAACCCAATTACGTAAAACCCTGAACTTCCTCTAATAACTTTCCATTTAGACAAACACTGATTTCGCTCGCAATGCTATTCCTTGAACATCTCGAGACTTTTATACTCACGTTAACCGACAGATTCCTTCTCTCACAAACTCCACCAAACTCCAACTACCCAACACAATTTCTTCAATTCGGTCACCAGTGCAGCATCATCCGCAGAGTAACTGACGCAACTGCCAACTCCGATTTGCTCCTAACAATTCTGAAAACCATGATCCATGCATTCACGTTCACCTCTCTGACGACACCACTCATAAATAAATTGAACGGTATGCTGCTCTAAAGATGCAGTTATGACCTGCTGATATGAGCTGATAATCTGATTTCAATTCTTTTGAAAATAACCACTTCTGTTTCCCAGACTCTTTGTTGGCATTAGCCGCTTCGTTTCCGGCACCGTTTAAGTCTGTAAAAATATGAAGTGTAGAAACCAGTAATAGCCGTTGATATCGTTGTGTGAGTTTCTTAATGTAGGTGTTGTATTTATTAAAAAATTATATTTTAAGAATTTTATAATTAATACCTCAGATTATACCATAATTTCCTTCTAATAAGATGTATGATATAAAGTGTCAAACATAAAAGTCCGAGTCCTCAATTGACACTCATGCGATGTATAAAGGATTTACCATGTTTTTTCTAATCGCTACTCTCAGGTAGCGCTAGGTATCCAAGGGGATAGCGTAACCGATCACAGAGTCATCCTTTTGGGTGGCATGTTGTGAGTTCAAGTTTTTGTTGGAGAGATAAGGAGTCTTCCTCCGTTGTGACAGCCTACTTCAGTTACATATATTGAACAAATTATTATCGTGACGGCCTATTTCATATGCATATAATGAAAAAAATATTATGTGATAAAATTTCAACATTGAAAAACTTTTCATATCATAGATTGTCATGTTCACTGAAACACAGTTCAGTCTGAGGTAGCTAACATAGCGAGTAATTGAGAGGCAATAGCCCTTCTCTATGTTGATTTGCTTCATTCTTCAGTAATTTAATAATTATGACTTATAATTCGCGAATTAGCATGCGAGTGAAGTATTGGTATTATTGCTATCTTGATCGTCTTGCTGGAAATTAGGTGAGACTGTTTTTTTTCTAATTGAAGTGATGGTGTAATGTACTTTGTTCTTCTCTGGCTGATCAAGCGCAAGACTAGCCCGGTTATGGCGTCGCGTTCTTTCATGCGACTCTCTGTTTTTACTTCTAATGCGATGTTCGACGCGTGGGTGAAGAGTGCATTCATGAATGGGATAATCGCTACTTCGGGTTATGCAGGACTTTTCGTTACGGTGAACGGTCCCGTTTGTGCACCGCATCAATGATTACCAGTTGCATCAGTTCATTGCCGACGAAGATTGCGTATACTCCTGTGTCTTCTGGTTTGAAAGTCACTAGCCCTGTTAGGTTTTGTTGCTTGCTAGTAACCAAGCGTACTCTTATCTAGGTACACGAAGACAAGTAACTTCACAGCTGGAGTGTTGACTATAAGATATTGTGAGACAGGCAAATTAAATGCGTTTTGTACCATGTAAACGACTAAGAAAGATAATACATTTTATAGAAAAATCGAAATAACAATGCAATTCTTCGTCATGAATTTGAAATA
>SDVV010045150.1:0-10092 GCA_016164225.1 Gammarus roeselii
CACGAGCCGGCCTCTTCCTCGACGGCAGTCTGACGATCTTGTTGTATAACCAGCACATAAACTGAATGATATGTTTCATGATTATAATAACTATTATATATTGAACACCCGTTGAGAACATGGGAATGTTTACAGAAGAACTGACGATTTTTTTTCCTGCATTTTCGGCTGACCTCACAATGCTATATCTTAGGGCAAGAGAGCTTAGTCAGCAAAACTTTGACCCGTTGGAAGATGAGCTAGAGACACGGGGGTCCACAAAAAATGGAAATTGGTCGGAGAAGGATTGCTGGAGAAGCTGTGAGATTAGGATCATGATAGAGGCGATAAAGGAGGGGTAACAAATTTTTAAATTTCCTTTTCATAAACAAAGAGAGGTAAAACATGACTAAAATGGTAAATCGAGAAAAAAGGTTCATTGCTTACGTTCCAAAAAAAATTGTTTCCGAGAGGCGACCTAATTTTGAAGTTGAGGGTTCTGCTTAAGGCTTAAAAGTACTACAGAACGTAGTAATAGCTGCGTGAATTGTGATCAAGCATTTGAGTCATATTATTATCCGTTATACGAAAAATCAGATCGAAAAAGGAATGGAATAAAAAAAGAGGTAATGTAGCTTCAAAATTCACTAAATCGATACTCGAACGTGCGGACGCCGGGAGGAGGTAATCAGAGCATCCAACCAGTACGGACATCTCAATTTATGCAGAGGGCAAGTTTAGCTAAAAGCCGCAGCTGGTATAAAGCTGCTGCTGATAGGCGTTGTCACCAAAGAAAAATCCTTAACGATTAAAGAACAGTACACAGACTAGTGAAGTTGGCACATTATCGCCTTCCCGATAAGCTGTAACTTAGACTGGAGCAGGAGCAAGCGGATCATGCGGTGGTCTTGTGACGTCAGTCAACTCCCTGGTGTGATGACTCATCAGGTGATCGGGTGTCATTGGCTCATGTTTCCTTCAATATTGATGCTACGATAATCAAGTTAGGAACGCAAACGTTAAATCGCAAAAACATAATTTAGTTAATCGTACTGTTAGTCAATTCTTCATTTCGATCAGAAAGAGGATGACGAGAGGTGGAGGGTGTGTTTCAATATAATTTTCTATGATATTGACGCTAAGGTAAAACATTAGGCAAACATACGCAGGATCGCAGATAAATAATATATGATTTGTGTGTATTTTTGTCGATCATAACTTTGGTCAGTTATGGCGGGAGACGAAGGCCTTCTTTCGCAAACCCCTTCTTTCTGACCTAAATAATGAATTGAGTAGGAAATATACCAACTCAAATGTCCGCTCCTTGCAACTTTACGATGGTATTCCAATTTTGGTTATCTTGGTTTTAATTTTACAGAAAATATGATCGAATACCACCCTATCAATGGCTGCTAAATTGCCCCCAAGATTAAACTGACGTCAGAAGATCGCCGCACGATCCGTTTGCTCCTGCACGGTTTTAAGTTCTCGCTTATTGTGGAGGGTGGAGGGTGGGTTGATGCGCCCACTTTCCTTGTCTCTTTATCTAGGGTTTAAGATTCGTAATTTTATAATTAATCAGTTCTTGGGGTATATTGAAACCTAATAAAATCGGATAAGCGAAATTTGATAACTAAAAGCGCTACACCTGACCATCTCTGCAGGCCTCACCCCGGGCATGCATGCCCTCCCGCACAAAGAGTAGGTCATTCTGAGTCATTCCATCTTTGTCTTTGAGACGGTCTTTCTTGATTTAATGCAGCATAACTCTATCCAGGAATGCAGGAGGATATTCGGCTACTGACTGTACGAGAAAGTACACATAAACGGAACTGCCTGCTGACTGACGGGTGTATTGTGTCCTTCAAGTATGCATGCGGCCTAAAAATCTCGTCACATAGAAAAAACAGTAGAAACAAATCTAAAATTTTGGATAGACATCGACGTAGCACGAATACAATAAAATTATAAAAACCGGCAGAGCCGTCAATTTTTTAAATTGCAATACCTAAAGAAAAATTGTACTACTGATTTCCTTCAGAAGATGAATCATACCCGAGCGGTTGATCTAGGAAGCCGGCAACCGTGTGCTTACCTTTCATCAGGTGTGTGACACAATGCACAATCGACAAATAAAATTGGTTTGTGGAAATGTTATAAGAGGATTGCAGTTCTTAACCTAATGTACTGAAATAATGAACCTAACTCAGTGGATGGATGAAACAGCTTATATAAATCGGAAATGGTAAGAAAAATTCATCTGCATGGGGTTCAAAACAAGCTACGGGAACAAGTAGTCAGCAATTCCACAACAAACTCTCAAGAGATGCCTAAATGCAAAATCTATTAGCAAAAAATGTTAGTGTTGTTCGGAATTCAATTTATAGTTGGTGCATCCCGACGCGTAGGGCCGAGGGGTTAGCGTATCCGACTGCAGTTCTAGCCTCTGGTGCTGTATGTCGCGAGTTCGAGCCATGGTTTGGACACGGCGGTCTTGTGGAGGGGACATTGTACGCCTCTCCCCTCTGTGTCAGCCTATCTTAGCCAGCCTCCTGGTTAGGAGGAAACGGCTGTACGTCTATACATACATACATCCGGACGCAATTTGTTGGGCAATGTCTTCCCTTTCATCATCAACAACTATAGTTCAAACTGCTTGAATAAAAAAACAATATAATCTTACGATTGTGAGGTTGAAATTGAAGTTTCCCGTTCGACTTGATTTGTATGTGAAAGTTGATGGTAAGATTTTCTGTTTGCTTGTATATTACAATATAAGTAAACCATAACGTTGTATTTCAGGAACGCCTTATGTTGATAAACATTAAATGCATCTTTGCGTAACTTACGCAGTGATTATTTTATAAGCTGCGTACTCACGCGGCGTCACAGCAGCAGGGCTCACCTGGAAAAACAAGAAAAATATCGTTAACTTGTGTTAAGCCTATATGAATACAAAAGGTTGTAATCGAAGAAAGGCTGTACATTTCAGATAACTCGTTTCAACAACAGTTTTATGCCGACGAACCTATTTTTTGTAGCATAAAGTACATATTTTAAACTAAATTGTGGTAAAACCCAAATCTGATCAAAGAGCAACAGAAATAAAACTATTCAGCCTCCTGTTTTTCTGCTTAGTCAAACGACATAATAAACTATGATGTATTAATATACTATGATGTGTGTATTAATATACGATGATGTTGCGTTGATTTTCCCATATCGATGTTTTTAAAAAAAAGTATTCCTAGGATTCAGTATGAGAGGAGCAACCATTTTAAGACATCATTAAAATTACACGAGTTAAATTTAAGTTTGGTGAGTCGATGAATTGATGAAAACGCAGGAGAATCAATTTCATGATAATCTGCTTGTATTAAATAGTATTCATCCTTGGCGGTTTTGAACAAATGTTACGCCTGCATTTTTTCGAGTTCGCTGATTTACAAAACATCAGAAGTAGACCGACCACAGGTTAATTTTGAACCCATTTTTAATCATATAGCTACAACAATTTAAAATATATTTAATTAACCACAAAATAAAAAGGTTAGAACCCAATTAAGTTAGTGCAAAGATAAATAGTTTACTGTCGACGGCTCAACTATGACTTCCTAAGCCGTTAGTGTGTCGACGGCTCACCAATGACTTCCAGAGCCGTTAGGGCAAACATAAATAGTTTACTGTCGACGGCTCAACAATGACTTCCTGAGCCGTTAGGGCAAACATAAATAGTTTACTGTCGACGGCTCAACAATGACTTCCTGAGCCGTTAGTGCAAACATAAATAGTTTACTGTCGACGGCTCAACAATGACTTCCTGAGTCGTTAGTGCAAACATAAATAGTTTACTGTCGACGACTCAACAATGACTTCCTAAGCCGTTAGTGCAAACATAAATAGTTTACTGTCGACGGCTCGACAATGACTTCCTGAGCCGTTAGTGCAAACAAATAGTTTACTGTCGACGGCTCAACAATGACTTCCTAAGCCGTTAGTGCAAACATAAATAGTTTACTGTCGACGGCTCAACAATGACTTCCTGAGCCGTTAGTGCAAACAAATAGTTCACTGTCGACGGCTCAATAAAGACTTCCTGAGTCGTTAATGCAAACATAAATAGTTTACTGTCGACGGCTCAACAATGACTTCCTGAACCGTTAGTGCAAACATAAATAGTTTACTGTCGACGGCTCAACAATGACTTTCTGAGCCGTTAGTGCAAACATAAATAGTTTACTGTCGACGGCTCAACAATGACTTCCTGAGCCGTTAGTGCAAACATAAATAGTTTACTGTCGACGGCTCAACAATGAATTCCTGAGCCGTTAGTGCAAACACACTCCATATGATAACATCCTCTTTCCAGCAGTCCCCTTGTTTAGTGATTCACACTCCATAATGTAAGATCCTCTTACCTGCAGTTACCTCGGATAGTGATTCACACTCCATAGGGTATGATTTGTGCCTAATCAGGTAGACTAGTTTGTGTTCATCTTCTCGAAGGGGTTAGTCGAGATTATTAAGTGCAAGGACGATTTTTTTTTCTGATTGAGATCGACAAATCTGTTGAACACTGATGCGAAGATCCACCGACTTGGTGTCCTTAGAACAGTAAATAAATATAGCCAGTTTCATGTCTTTTTTAGGTGCAGTTCCTTTTGCAGCTCAGGAAGTCGTTGTTGTGCCGTCTCCTGACGACGGCACAACAATGACTTCCTCAGACGCAACGACGGAAAAATAAACCTGCACTTAAAAAAACATGGAACTGGCTATATTTATTTACTATTCCAAGTACACCAAGTCGGTAGATCTTCGCATCAGTGTTCAACAGATTTGTCGATCTCAATCAGCAAACAAATAAAAAATCGTCCTTGCACTTGATAATCTCGACTAACCCCTTCTGGAAAATAAACACAAACTAGTCTACCTGATTAGGCACAAATCTTACCCTATGGAGTGTGAATCACAATTCGAGGGGACTGTTGGTAAGAGGATCTTACATTATGGAGTGTGAATCACTATCCGAGTGGACTGCTGGTAAGTGTGAATCACTATCCGAGGGAACTGCTGGTAAGAGGATCTTACCGAATGGAGTGTGAATCACTATCGGAGTAACTGATGGAAAGAGGATCTTACCTTATGGAGTGTGAATCACTATCCGAGGGGACTGCTGGTAAGAGGCAGGACGCACCAAGGAAGGAGTTGGTGATGACTAAGTTGACGGTCCTGGAAGACATAGAGTCAGCGCTCCGTGGAGGCCTCTTAACACTGGCAGTGTTCATCGGCTCAGAACTGTGGATGTTGCACTCAGAGATTGCTTTGGTATGTTTCGACGACTTTCTGTGATAACTTTGGGTGAATTTCTTAAGTTTTCTCAAACTTTTACGAATAATGTACGATTTTGATCCACCCCGTTTTTCTTTCGACCACTTCAGTTCACTTATTGAGTGAGCAGACCGAGACCAATCTAATCTATTGTTTGAGTGATCCATTTCTTGGGAACGACTTCTCTTCATAATCCCAAATTGCTTTCCGCCGTTCACAAATCTTTCCGACTTGTCACTACCACCTTCGTCGTGAAACACATCTAAGAGCGATTCAGAGCGCATACACATCCATAGGTAACTGGTCGAGTTGGACTTGGTCCGTTGAGTTTCTTGAAATCCAGATTGGTCGACCCCATCAAATCCGTAAGTTCTTGAATCATACTCGAGGTGTTGTCCTTTATTATGCGATAGAAATGACGATTGATGAAGGCTGCAAGATCGCGAACGTTGACCGCCAAAGCCAATTTTGACGCGGTTTGAAATATCATCCAGCTTAGTAGGAGAAAACCTGTCACAAATTATTCCTTCAACACTCAACGTCGGGGCTTGATAAAGGCTACATGATCGCTGCCGTGGTGCAACTGGAGGTCTCGGTTTTCTTCCAAGGTCCTCCTCCCCACCTCTCTCGCAACGACGGCGGATCGCTTTCTTTATGCTCCATCTTTGCATGAATCGCGGAGAAGCTCTTGAGTCAACAAGCGTTGAGACATTAGTCGTCGAGGAAGAAGAACGTCGCAAAAGGTGGCACGTTTCAGTGGTAGATCTGCACCCTTCGATGGATGGGCTCGGTGAACTGCAACTGCTACGGTTATGGTGTGGGTTGGAAGGTACAGGGAGAAGACCAAATGGATTCTGAGAAGATGAAATCGATGAGGAAGAAGAAGCATGAGATGAAGAGAGGGTGGAAGACACAGTACATGATGATGGGATGTAAGTCGGAGAAGGTGTGAGGGACAAGCGGGATCGCTGTGATCGCCCAGCTTCGAGAGAGGCAGCATAGAGGATAGATGAGGTAGACTTGGACCGTCCTAGGGAGTTGTCATCCATTATTGCGTAATCTTCAAAACTAAGTAAACTTTGCGAGTTTTTTTTTTAAAGAAATAGCCTAAATATTCACTAATTTCTAAAAAGTTCTACAAACTACTAAACTATATGACAAGGTTTGTCACTAAAAAGTTTGAAAAAATATGGGTCAATTAAAAAGTCGCATTATCTCCAGTTTCTAGGAACAGTGAAAAGATTTCGGAGGCCCTTACTACAATTTTAGTTCAGTTTCCAACGGTACCGCAATAACTTTTTTCTTTCAAATTGATATGAATTAAGCAAGCAGACTAATG
Source organism: Gammarus roeselii (assembly GCA_016164225.1). NCBI lineage: Eukaryota > Metazoa > Arthropoda > Malacostraca > Amphipoda > Gammaridae > Gammarus > Gammarus roeselii. The sequence continues at coordinate 6,647 of SDVV010045150.1, forward strand.
AATCAAGAATGTTTCAACGACCAGTAAATAACGTACACTCTGCCTAACCAGCAACAGTACACCTCAAGATGGACCATAAACATCACGGAAATGACACCGGAAAACATATTTCACAGTGGAAGTATTTCCCAAAGTTAACAATGCAATGTGTAACAAAATACGTAAGTAGTCAAAAATGTACAAATAATTCAAATTTCAGAGTGATCGGACAGTGGGGGTTAACAAGAATTTGGATAATGGTATATTGATGCATTTTTGTCAGCCACTCCAACGTTCACATTCTTTAATGCTGAACCTCTCCAATGCTCCTCTTCCCATGCGGTCACGTGCCAGCGTTCATCCTCTCTAATACACATTCCTCAACGCTCACATTCATCGTTCAAAGATGTATTCTTTGAACAGGTACGCGGCCTACACATCACTCAGCTTTGTATCTGTGGCTTTTAATGAGCGCAGGAGCACAGCCACTCAGAAGACCTCATTGAGGTACACGTGTGATCCAAGAGCGTAACTTTGGAAGTAAAAAGAAACAGTATACATGCACACATTAATTAGAGGTAGCTCAGCGAAACGCAAACGTTTCCAAGAAAATGAACGTTATGCACGAATAAAAACGATGAGCATTTAGTAATGGAAATTCAACTTAAAAAAAACGAGACTAACGCCTTTGATATTGAAACATAGTGCGACAAAAATTCGTCTTTAAGCAAATCACGATTGAAGTAAATGCTGCTGCTTTGATTCCCGTAAGCTGCACTCAATTTTGCGCCATCTAATTTCAGTTGAATGCTGCAACTCGAGAGGTGAGTTTGTTATGTGGTACCGGTAAGTTGGACGGAAGAGTGCTCATCAAGAGGATTAGAGACATTGAGGATTGTGCAATTGACGAGGATCAGTGTGGCTTCAGGTGAGGTAGAGCGTGTAGTGATCAGATTTTTGCAGTGAGAAAAATCTGTGAAAAGTACGGTGTGAAGGGTACTTCTGGGCCTTCATGGATCTGGAATAAGCCTACAACAGGGTTGACATCAACATCTGATGAAAGAGTTTATAAGTTGGCAGCTGAGCATGTGTCAGAGTGGGGAGCTAGGGAAGTGGTTGGAGGTGAGTGTTTGGTTCACAGTGAAAATGGGACTGAGACAAGGCTGCGTTATGTCTCCTTGGCTGTTCAATTTCTACATGGATGGAGTGGTCAGGGAAGCAAACGCGAGTGTATTCGGTCGTGGCTTAGAACTGTTAGGAGCAAATGGGCGGAGTTGGCAGTTGAGTCAGATGCTGTTTGCTGATGATACGGCATTGATGCCGGATTCTGAATAGAAGTTGTGTAGGCTAGTGTCGGCGTTTCAAAGAATGTGTTAGAGGAGAAAGCAGCGATTTAACGTGGGTAGGAGTAAATTAATGAGATGCTCGAGGAATGACAATGCGGACAGAATCAGTGTCCTTCTAAATGGAGAGTCATGGGAGAAGTTCAGTGTTTTCAGCACCTGAGCGCTTATGAGGAGTAGACTGACTTTGTGGAAACTCAAGTGAGTCGCGCGCGAAGGAAGGGTGTAAAGTGTTAGGTGCACTGAACAGTGTAATGAGCTGTAGGACGTTGGGAGTGGAAGCAAAGAGAGGCTTGTATGAGGCGGTAGATGTCCCAACTGTGCTCTACGGCCTAGAGGTAGACCAAAGTTTGTGTAGATGGATGGCGTGATGCAGGCGTTAGGAAGGAGAGACATAAGTGTGAAGGAAGCAAGAATGCGTGCAATTGATGGGCGTGAGTGGAGAATGGTTGTGAATGGATGAGTTTTGACGCTGCCCTGATATGCTTTCCTGCTCTTGGTGTCGCGTCGAGAAACGGGCTGGTCGTGGAAACGAGCTGGTCGTGGGCCCGGTCACCAAGGGGTAAACCTGACTTCAGACTGCACTCCTAACACTGAGTGCATGCGCAAAAGAGCTACGTTTGTTTGTGTGAGTGTATGAGAGGAGGGTGAGGTGCGCCTTGCCGTCGACCGCCTCCTTTCCTTTGGGATTCGGCCTAGTGTCTGTATCTGGATCTGCAGTTTCAGTCAACATTATATATCCGTAGAATGATGTTTATATAATAATGTTGTTGCAACATAATGCGTTAAATATTATCCATAATCTTTTGGAGAGCAAAATGATGTATGATGTAACTGAACGACGAAATCAACTGAACTGAACGACGAATACAACTGAACTGAACGACGAAATCAACTGAACTGAGCGACGAAACAGAAGTTATAAATTCAAAAGCACCGTTTATGTGCGTCTACCCTATTAATGAAGAAATATTAAAACGTTTTCTAGCAAAATTCACACTGTGTGGCTGCTTGTTTTTTAGCCTGCCAGAACAGCGTTATTGATGTACATCGGTTACCTGCAGTCGACCAGTTTCCTTTTGCTCTCATTACACAGCGGGGCAACAAAATATCAGGTTGAACTGGCAATCACCAATGAAGTACATGTCTCTTATGAACATTGATCTATATCCACTGTCACCGAGGGTTTGAAAATCCCAAAAACGATGTCAGCCGCTACCCTTCGTCACAGCTGCTGAGTAAATTTCATCATAATCAATAAACAAGATAGACAATAATAAATGTCGTCATATTAACATTCAATTCATCAACATTCAATACAAAGGAAAAGAAGACACGAGAATACACTTCCAGAGCCGGATACTCTAACACATATAAGTTTGCATCAACATATTCACCCTATGTATGCTACGGCGACCATAAGGAAGGGGACAATAAGGTGACGCTTTTTCCGACAACCAAAAACCTCACACTCTGTCATAGCGGCACCTAAGGCGAAGGTGACCGTAGGAGCAATGTAGCAATCAGTAAGTATTGTCAGTTGGTGGCAGAGGGTGTGTCTCCTTTGGTTACTGTTTCTCCATGCCGCACTTATACCACTTGTAAGTATATTGAGAGATGGATGAAAACTGTTCACAACTGAAACTCGTTTGAAAATCTGCCGTGCCAGAAAACAGGAGAATGTACACATTTTGAGGAGCTCGAAAAGAAACTTTTGCAGGACCAGTTCATGCTTTCATATGCTTGTAAATAAAATATTTATAATGTTCGCCTCTCAGTAAACGATTTTCAATAGAAAAAGACTGATTTGCATGTCAGTTATTTACCCACAGCGGGTGTGAATCTTTGCTCATCACTTACGGTCAGATTACAAACGGCTCTCTCATATTGAGCTAAGCTGCGGACATCACTTGCGGTCAGAATACAAACGGCCCTCTCATATTGAGCTAAGCTGCGGACATCACTTGCGGTCAGAATACAAACGGCCCTCTCATATTGAGCTAAGCTTCGCACATCACTTACGGCAAGAATACAAACGACCCTCTCATATTGAGCTAAGCTTCGCACATCACTTGCGGTCAGAATACAAACGGCCCTCTCATATTGAGCTAAGCTTCGCACATC
>SDVV010045151.1:0-10092 GCA_016164225.1 Gammarus roeselii
TAGGTAAATAGGTTATATATATTATTAGGTTTTTATATGGTAATAGGTTATATAAATAGAACGTTTACACACTACTTTTGGTATTCGCATTTCAATGCTGGGCATACTCGATTGCAATTTCGTTGCATGTCATGTTGCATGTATGAATTTTCAATACTTATCCTCTGAAGGTTTAGGGTTTTGATAAAATACATTTATAAGATAATTTTTATTGATAATAAATCTAACAGTTACATGATAATTTACATACAGTGTTAAAGGTCATGACTCCACACAGTTCCCGCTTGCACGAATGTTGATTTTCCGGATATTTTCACGATGAATTTTTCAAGCTTGGTATCATTTCTACGTCGTTTGATGTAGATCAATTTACACGTCGCATAGATTCAATTAGGTTATTGTTATATTTTGCGTTTGTTTTTATCAGTACCCCTCCGCTCTGTTTTACTTACTCCTGCAGTAACTCCTTCATTCATTTGTTTTAAATTGCGAGCCATCGCACACATAGAAAAAGATGCTATATAAACAGGTGACTGAAAAATCCATTCGAAGGAGAATCACCCACGACTAAATTTGACTCACTCGTAGCGGTCGGATGCTTGATATTGAATTTTAGGCAATGTTCTGTGTATTTTCCAGTCGTTTATTTCATATGTAAATAATATCTATATGTAGTTGGCGAGTTGATGTTTGTATTTTGGGTTGATGCAGCAACTTCGTTACGAAACTCTATCTATCCCATAACGCATTATCCAGGTTTGAGCCAGGTATATCGGTGTTCCATAAACACGGCGTTCCAATAGCGAGAGTACCTGAACGTTATGAATTTATTGTAAGTTATTATATTGTGTTATGTATACTTAGTAATGATCGTTTGATATATGAAGTTTTTTTAAATAGTTATTTCATACAGTTATAGGAACTTTTAGGATATTTTAGGTTTGCATCGTCCATGTAGTACACTATTTCAGGCATAATTGGTCGGTTATTGCATCAGTTTGGTATTTTATATGTATAAATGACATTCTGTTACGATCAAGCAGTGGTTACTTCAGTTAAAGAAAAGTAAATATAACCCTGTTTTGGACAAAGTTGGAGCGTGATTTTATCAGATTTTGTATATACTATAGCGTTTTCGTGTTGAAGTATTCCACACCATTTACTATAGGTTTCAGCGTATGTTGCTCGCATGTCCTAGTATCTTATTCACTTCAGTTGTTTGGTTGGTTACAATGCTTCTTCCTCATTCGACACGGGTTTTATTGTATGTTTTGGGTATGGTAGAGAAGGTATCTTCTTGCTTTGGTTTAACTCGAGAGTTTTAGTATGTGTCTTTCAGTTTTGTATGTTCTCTGTACAGATTGCACCTTAGATGCAAGGTATTGGGTATTTTATACAATATCGGAATATTAGGATATATTACATTCGTATCAACAATGAAGAACATCATTTCATGTATAATTTATTTAAATGTTGTATATTTTTAGCGTTGCATGTATCTTCTTATATCCTGGTTCAATGTTTGACGTGGTTATTATAGGTATAGAAGATCCCATTTGTTACAAACTCTGTCTTGCTGTTGGGTTATTGTATATTTATTATAGGGCCATTCTTCAATGTTTAGGAGGAGTTAGAGGTGTCCCCTAGGCAAAATCATGTTGTGTTTATGCCTATTTGTGTAAGTAGATCGATTTACTATGCTGGATACCATAGTGTATTACAATTTTTAATGTTAATGAGAGCAAAATAGAGAATCTTATTTGGCTATTTTTTATAGTTGTTATTGTTGTTGTATGATTTTTCCACGATAATCATAGAAATGTATGTTTATGAGGTGTAAGTCCGTACTGCACCGTTGTAGAATTTTGTCATTGAACCCTAGCAAATGTAGAGTGTACGTTTAGAAGACGATTTACTGGATGGTGTGGTCGAGGTGTCAGCCCCATTTTGACTACTGTACCTGTGTATAGATTCTTGGTTATGTCCAGAATGTGACCCTGCTGGACGTTTTTCAGAGATGATGGACTAAACAGATGCATGGTACGTCTGAGATATTGGATCATGACCGGGTGTTACCTTTAAAACATGTTATATATCAGTGTTAGATTGCTGAGAAGCGACCTAGTGAAACATTGTTGAGTTCGTTGTTATGACACGATGGGCTTTGATTTGTTCTATTAGGGACATAATATCTCAGTTGGTTTTGTAATTTGTTATAGATTTGAACAGATATAGTAGTAAAAATAACATTATTCCCTTGAACTAAGTGTTAAATGTCAGATATTTTCGGTATGGCTGTTATGTTATAAGTATACGATCTTAGTCATGAACCAGATCACGTTGGATATTCGAGTAGGATTTATTATCTGGGTGTGGTGGAATACACCGTATATAATAGTTGATAAATGTTGCTTAGAGTAGAGTAGAGAATCATATTTAGCTATCGTATAGTTGTAGTTGTTTGTTTTGATTGGTTATCAGAGGAATATTTATGTATTTGATATAAATTTGCCTACTTTTCATGGAAAGTTGGGTATAAATACGTTTAATTTGATGCAATGATCCATGTCGTCTTGGGGAGCTAATCTACCGGATTTGTGTAGAGTTAGTGTTAAAATTTCTTCAATAATATAATGTACATCTCAATTATGTTATCAGCTCGTATGTCTTCACTAGATTCTTATTCCCGCAAGTTTTTCTTATATAAATCTTTGTGATACGCTGGCAGTTGTACATCTAGAAGTTATTGATTAATTCAGGCTTTGTTTTGAGATTGCGTTCAAACTTAGAATATTTGTCTTATTTGAGCGTTCACAATATCCACTATAGCATTTTTCACTATAGGTTTGTGATGATGGCCGTAAAGGCTTGTGATGATGGCCTAACCTAATCTAATCAAGGATCACTTTTTTCCCCGTTTTCCATACTGATGTTGAGTATTTCTTAATTGATTTAAGCTTTATTCATATCAAATCTATCCAATTGACTCTAGTTTTACCAATCTCTAGCAGATTGTGTGCCTACATGTATATATTTTTCCACTTCGCTTGTTGCAAGTCAAGGAATATCGACTAGTTTGAAGTAATGTTAGGTGATCGCTCGTTAGTAGACTGTTGAGTTCAAAACGTTTATGTAAGCTTCCCGAATATGTCAGTGATTGTTATGGGTGTATGAGTTACCAAGTTCTATTTATGGTTTTACTGTTGGAATAGTTTTTTTTTTGTGTTGGATGTGTTACTCCTACCATTTTCGTCTATTATAACAAATATTGAATAAACCCACTCTAACATATATACTACAGATCTGTGATGTAAGGTCCGCAGTCGACAAGATCTAGGATATAAACCATGTTTGAGGTACATAATTAGCGAAATATATATCAATGTACGACAAAATAGATCAAATATCAATGAATGCAAAATGGGTCACCATATACTGCCAAATTCATTAATACCTAGGTAAACTAACCTAACAGTCATCCAAACCAATGTTTATGTATTTTTATTCAAGTTTGATGCTCATGTATGATATTGATACATATCAAAAGCAGTTTGAATACATTTCTCCAATTTGATCCAGCAAATATCCGTTTGCAGATGTTTAGATTCCAGAATTTTATCGATATCTCTGTTGAATGTTTGGATGAGACTTAGAAGGTAGGATCGAAGAGAACTAATGCACTTCAGCTTGCCACACTTTTTAATGTGGAACAGTTTCACGCGATATCAGTCTCAAAGATGTAGTCATCCTAACCAGCTTAACCAATAATTAAATATTATCATTCAAGTTTGATGGTTATGTATGGTATTAAGTCATTATTTTGTGCGATGTACAATCAAATCCCTTCCACATGGCTCTATTTTACGTAGTTTTTTTAATGGCAAACACTAAGTATACACATCAACTTTTACATGCATATACAGGGGCGTAAGCGTCACAGTGGCGCCACATGTGTCGACACAGTGCAAATATACAGGATCGTTAGCGTCACTGTGTCGGCACATATGTCGACACCAAGTAGGCATTTACACATATTTTGTGCAAAAAGGGTTACCATACACTGCCAGATGCATTAATACCTAGGCAACTTAACCTAACCTAACCAATTTAATCATGAATTATGTATCATCGTTCGAGATTTTTTCCTGCATACACATGATACTTATTCATTGATTTATGATATATTCATATCAAATCCCTTCACATGGCTCTACATTTTGATATATCATTTGCAGTTTTGATATACACTTTCAGTTGGGATCTAGCAAAATTCATATATTTTTCATAAGCAAATTACATCGTTTGTTCTAATTGTTACACCTTTTTTTATAAGATTCATGACTTTACATGTTATTCGCTCCCATGAAAACCTGACCTAACCTATGTACGGTATTCAGTCATTGTTATATACATATAAAGCTCTCCAAACAACTCTAAACATCACTTTAACATATGTTATTTATTTCGTTGTCACTCTCGACCCATATTAGTTAGCAGAGAGGACCCATTTTCAAACTTAAATGGTTTGTTTGTTACAGGTAACTTATACTATTTTTTGATTTTACACAATTCTACATCACTTGAACAGGTTATTCACACCCATCAAAGCCTAACCTAACCTTATGTTCGGTACTCAGTTACTATAGGGTTGAATGTGTATGTTCAAGCGTATTTACGTGTTTTATGAGTTAAAAATGTATACCAAAAAGTTTAAAATTCAAAATTGCAATACATTTTCAAATTTTTGGGGGATGACTGAGCCAAGTCGGTCTATTGAAGTGATAACTTGGCTACTCGAGTGAGGTGTTATCCCTTGAAAATTTGAAACTATTTTGTCATTTTGAATTTTAAATTTTTTGTTATACATTTTTAACCCTTGCTACACGTACATACGCTTGAACATACACATTCACATACGTATACAGCTCTATACACAAACATACGTACACAGTTGATGACCTAGGCGAGCAATGTTAGTCCTAATGTTATTCGGAAAACAACATGTAATCAACTTATAATAGCAGCTTCATACCGAAAATGAAGCCAGTGTACGTTGAGATCAAGTGAAAATGGGTATAACAAGAATCAAAAGAATGGGAGATATCATTCATATATGGATGCAGGAAAATGAAGTCGGCTTTGGGTACCTGATGTCGACGCGTTACAGTTGTATGTAACAAAGATTAGGGGAAATAAGGAAGCAAATTTCGAAATTGATATAATCCAAGTAGAAAAATCATCATCATGACTGTAATAAAGCTGAGGTAGTGGAATACAAAATTGTACCTATGAACAAAAGAAAATCTGGATCGTATGCAAAATTTCTCAACGATGAAGATCAGAATGACTTTGAATTGGAGAAGTTTCGAGTAGTTAAGGTTCAAGAAGAAGAGGCAATACATTTGTGGACTCACGGGAACGGAACAGCCTTCGGTATTCGCATCAAAGCTGTGATAAAGTATATGAAAGATTTTGAGAGGAAACTGAAATATAGTGATGATGGGTTTGGTTGGATGTACAAGCCATGCTGTTTCAAATCAAAAAACGAGGTAGATGTCATTGATGATGCCAATAAGGTCTGTAAATAAGGCCAATAATTACTCATAAAACTATGTAAATCCTCAATGAAATGATTATAATATCCTAAACTCAAAGGTTAGGCATATAATTGCGAACACCGTGTCAGTCGGAGGTAAATTGAATTGTCGAAAACAGTTGAATAATATGTTTTAGGGCGTGAAAAGATGCCATAAACATATCCTGAGGTATATGATCTAGATGTTTTACAGATTGGCATGATATAGATCAGAGTCCGATCAGACCATGAAACGAAGTCATCGTCATGAATATGAAAATTAAGAGATAGAAAAGCTATTTCAGAGATGCAAGTCGTCTAAGGTTGTAGAGCCAAGTTGAGATATTGAAGTAGAATAAGAAAAACATTGTTTGAGACCATGTGTCCGTTTGTATGAAACTGGATACAAATTTGAATTACTTGTAGCATTCAATCCATCCAAGTTTGAAAATGGAACCTCTCTGTCAACTAATATGGGTCGAGAGTGACAACGAAAATAAATAACATGTATGCTAAAATGATATCTAGAGTCGTCTGGAGGGCTTCATATGTATATATCAATGACTGAGCTCCATACATAAACTTAGGTTATGTTTTGATGTGTGTGAATAACATGTTAAACTGATGTAGAATTGTGTCAGATCAAAAATAATATAAATTACCTGTAACATACAAACCATCTAAGTTTGAAAATGGGTCCTCTCTGCTAACTAATATGGGTTGAGTAAAGATCATACAATCATACAACAAAAATCATACAACAACAACAACAACAACAACTATAAAAAATAGCCGAATAAGATTCTCTACTCTGCTCTAATTACCAATAAATATTGATACACACTATGGTATCCAACATAGTAAATCGGTCTACTTACACAAATAGGCACCTCAAACTCCTCTTAAACATTGAAGAATGGTCCTATAATAAACATACAACAACCTACCAGCAAGACCGAGTTAAATAACCTAAAAAATGTAACAGATGTACCAGGATGTAAGAAGATATATGCAACACTGAAAATATACAACATGTAACAAATTATACCTGAAATAATGTTCTACATTGTAGATACAAACGTAATACATCATAATATTCCGATATTGTATAGAATACCCAATACATTGCATCAAAGATGTTAGCTGTACAGAGAACATACTGAACTGAAAAACACATCCTAAACCTTTAAAGTTATACAAAGCAAGAAGATCAAATCTCTACCATACCCATAACATATATCTAAAACCGTGACGAACGAGGAAAAAGCATGTAGCCAACCAAACAACTGACGTGAATAATATACCAGGACATGTGAGCAGCATACGCTGGAAACTATTGTAAATGGTGTGGAATACATCTACGCAAACACGCTATAGTACATACAAAATCTGATAGAATCACTTTCCAACTAAGTCCAAAGCAGGGGTAAATTAACATATCTTTAACTTAAGGAACCACAGCACAATGATGCAATAACCGACCAATTATCAATGAAATAGTGTACTAAATGGACGACGCAAACCGAAAATATCCTAAAAATTCTTATAACTGTATGAGATAACTATTCAAAAAAAAAATACAAATGTCAGACAGATATAGACAGATATAGACAGATATAGACAGATATAGACAGATATAGACAGATATAGACAGATATAGACAGATATAGACAGATATAGACAGACAGATATAGACAGATATAGACAGATGCATACCAAATTACCTTTCTGGGACATGACGCACCAGAATTCATAGTAATCACGGGTGAACAAGAAAGAACCAAAATCTACCCAGTAGCAACACGGCCCCCAATGTGCAAAAAATGCATATCAAACGATCATTACTAGGTATACATAACACAATATAATAACTAACAATAAATCCATAACGTTCAGGTACTCTCGCTCTTGGAACACCGCGTCAATGGAACACCGATATATCTGGCTCAAACCTGGATAACGCGGTTTGGGGTAGATAGAATTTCGTAACAAAGCTACTGCATCAACCCTAAATACAAACATCAACTCGCCAACTACCTATAGATATTAAATACATATGAAATAAACGACTGTAAAACACACAGAACATTGCCTAAAATTCAATAGCAAGCATCCGACCGCTACGAGTAAGTCAAATATATTCTTAGGTGATTCTCCTTTCAAGCAATATTATAGTCACCTGCTTATATAGTATCTTTTTTTATGTGTGCGATAGCTCACAATATAAAAAAATGAATGATGGAGTTAATGCAGGAGTAAGTAAAACTGAGCGGAAGGGTACTGATAAAAACAGAAGCAGAAAATAACAAGAACTAATTGAATCTAGGCCACGTGTATATTGATCAATATCAAACGTCGTAGAAATGATACCAAGCTTGCAAAATTCATCATGAATGTGTCCGGAAAATCAACGTTCGTGCAAGCGGGAACTGTGTGGAGTCTTAACCTTGGAAAATTGAAAACACGTATATGCAACATGACATGCAACGAAATTGAAATACAGTATACCCAGCATTGAAATGCGAATGCCAAAAATAGTGTGTAAACGTTCTATTTATATAAACTATTTATATATAAAAACCTAATAATTTATCTAACCAATTTACATACCTTATGAATAATCCGAATGCTGTCAGTCCATCCGTCGGAATGAGTCACCCATTTGCTCACTCACTCGCCAAACCGGTTCCTACCCGTCTTCCGCCACTGACTCTAGATTGCACGTTTTGCGCAGCTAACCCCGTCCCTGCCCCACTAAAAGTGACTCTTGTAAGCGGTTTTCGCACATCATATAACTACTCACGTCATCTACAGCAGATCACAGCAGAAGCAGCTCAAGCAACGGGGCGCAAGGAAAGCCTACAACTCGCTACAAATATGTGCCGTAGTTTCAACATCTCCGGTCATTTTGGTGCCCAATGCGGTCATGCTAGAATGTTATGTTTAAGACAAATGTACTTACATAGAACCTCGCTCACGAACAAACTAAGTAATATTTTCTTGAGTAGCAGGTGGTGCCAAATCCTTAATTTTGAGAGTATTGTAAATGAGTCTTCTTTTGATTTAATGTGTGATATGAAGTGCGTACTAAGTTTTGAACTGTCTTTCGTCCTTCCTGCTGATGGGAAATGCATGATGATTTTTTTATCAAACTTCAATAAACGAGAGAAATGGTTCCCAGAAAAATGAAACACTGAATAGGGGTTTATTTCAAATGACATTGTTAAGAATCTGAAAAATAATTTTCTCTCAATTAAATTTTGGAACGCTCTCTGTCGTAAGTACTAAAGCTGATAAAGGCAATAAAGTAGTCATTATGGATCAGACCGAAAATGTCGCCAAATTAAATGATGTATTATCTGACAATAACACTTATTGTAGAGCTGCTGCAAATCCATTAAAAACATGGCAAAGGTCTTACTACAAAAAACGTAAAGAAATACTGTGCAACTTTCCTGATTTCTGCAAAAGACTCAGCTCACATTTGCCTTCACTACCTTATATGTATGGTCTTCCAAAAATTCGCAAGCCTGGCAACCCTCTTGGACCCATTGTGTCATCATCGGGTTCGATCACATCTAGTCTATCGAAATGGCTCTCATTTGATCAGCTACGAAGACTTCATAAAAAAAGTTAAGAGTGTATAATTAGATAATAAGATCATGCTGAGCGTTGATGTAGAGATTCTTTATTTACCAATGTCCCGCTTGGTCCTACCATTGCTTTCCTTAGACGACATCTTAACAATAATAGTCTTGAACTTCCTTTCTTCAGTGGATACGCTAATTAGTCTAATTGAACTATGCGTTGAACATTGTTATTTCTTGAGTAATGTTGACTTTTTTGATCAAACTAGAGGCCTACCGATGGGAAGTTGTTTGTCTCCAATACTTAGTAATATATTTACGGAGTATTTTGAGAGGGAACTTCTGCCAGCGATTGTAGACTTTGATTGTACGTGGTTTCGATACGTAAATGACGTCTTTGCATTTATCCCAGCAACGTCAATGAATTCCTTACTAAACTGAACTCCTTTGTACGAATCTATTAATTTTGAAGTAGAAGTCGAAACTGAAAATCAGCTTCCGTTCCTCAATACATTGGTCATGAGGTCTAACAACACCATGACATTTAAAGTTTACAGAAAACCAACCAGTTCAAATCTGTACATTCATGCTTTCTCTGGTCACACGAATTAAGTAAAATTAGGAGCCATAAATAGCATTTTTCTACGAGCTTACAAAGTCTGCCATCGGGAGTTTTTAGACGAGGAAATTAGTTTCATCACTCAAGTTTTCAGAACGTCAGGCTATGACGAATGTTTTATTGAAAAGGCTCATAGCAATGCCAGAAAAGTGTTTTTCTCGACTAACATGCAAGAAGTTGAAAAATATGAGAAAGTTGTTATTTTACCATCAGTTTTTGAGGGAAGTTTGCATAAAACATTATTTCATGAAGATGTTAGCGTAGTATTCAATAATAACTCTACAACTCGTCGATTCCTACGTAATCCGATC
>SDVV010045152.1:0-10092 GCA_016164225.1 Gammarus roeselii
TTTTAATTTCAATTAGTTTCGATTCTAAATTCACAAACCCCGATGTCAGTGGGGGGCTCACCTCTTTGCGCACCATGCAAGGGATATAGCTACAAGCTGAAAGGGGGGACGGTGGAGGGATTTTCTAATTCAAAACGTATTTACACAAAGGGACAAATGAATATTGGTGGATAACGAGGACACCGCGGGAAGGCGCGTGAGCCTGGGATACCCCCAGGGAGTATACCTCTGAGGTGCCTTATTGCTCTTATTTTGATACAGCAAAAACAAAGTTTTTATACCCTGGAAACTTGTAAACTTTGGAGCTTAGATACGAAGAACAGTATGCGATGGTGTTTTGGAACTCACTGGTCACTCATTGGTTACGATACTGCCTCTGCGCAAAGCTTATGAGAAGGAGAAACAAATAGGTGACATGAACCTCATCAATCGTGGAAGATTATGAGAAGGAGAAACAAATAGGTGACATGAACCTCATCAATCGTGGAAGATTATGAGAAGGAGAAACAAATAAATGACATGATCCTCACCAATCATGGTGGGAGATTATGAGAAGGAGAAACAAATAAGTGACATGATCCTCATCAATCGTGGGAGATTAGAGGGGCATAAATCATCTCAGGCGAAAATGTCTACTTGTCACTAAAATGTATTTCTCAATAAATGGCCTCAAATTATAGAGGATTTTTCCAAACAAAACAACTGCAGAAACAACTCTTGTTGCTTAATCCCAGCGTACGTTTATTGATAAGGGAAGACATTCTGTACATTAATAGGAATTAAATGTTTGGAGACAAGTGCTACATTAATGAAGGTCCATTTGCATAAAAATAACTTGTTAATATTGCCACTATTCATATAATGATTTTTTTTCAATTAAATGACTGGCAAATGTTTTCACTGAGTAATACCACATTATTTTTTTATACCCAGTTAAATGACCAGCGATTGTTTCCACTGAATAGAAGCCTGCCAATGAACTAGCTTGTTAATATGTTCACTTAATAATCCCTCACAACTTTCTATACGTAGGTACATACTAAAAATAAAATAAACATTAGCGATATATTACCTATGTCATGGAATAAATGAGTCGGTTAGCAGACTGAAAAGGCTTAACACGACCTGCCTGATTTAACAATCGTATAATAGCTACCTTTTTGAGCAACAATATTTTTAAATTTTAAAATAAAAAACTACCTCGTTAATTAAGGATATATTTTCTTTGTGGATATTAAACTATAGATTAGTTTAGTGTGTCAAGGCTTTACAGTGCTACTGAAACTTGACATTGGGACATAAAAACGAATCTTTAGCGTCGTCAAGTCCGACTACAGCTGATCGCACTGCAAGCCCTTCACGAGGGACTTTGTTACGTAACAATTGCACAACATTAAACTAGACTACACAAGGTTTTACTAACAGAACAGTCGCGAAAGAACACAATTACATAAACTTTTGCACAAATATAAGTTTAATATTAAGTGAAACCTGAGACTTTTACTCTCAAAATCGAATTCACTGCTAATTGGTCAACAAGCTATATATTCGTTTCATTTAACGAGCGTCAAAAAAATCCAAATACATTTTCACATGCCAAATAAATTGGCAGATGATCACAGCTCAACAAACATCGGAACCCATTCCACTGAACACGACAGATTAAGCTCTTCTCGTTTGGGTGAACAAAAATATCCCACGTACTCGTAACACTCAACGTTAGGAAAACAATGAATGCAGTTGCTTCTATCATATTTTTTCGTCCACAATTTCCACGGAGAAAATCGGACAGAATTTAGACATTGTTGTTGTTGTTGTTGCTTTACTTTTCCACCGGAGTCCCAACGCGAAGTTAATGTAGACTCCCCGCAGGGCAATTGAAGAGTGGCAAAGTAGGTGCAGCGTAGATTACGAGCAGGTTCAAAGCTGATTCTAAGTAGTTCCAACATAGATCCAGAGTAAGTTCAACACAGACACAGAGTAGATCTAACACAGATACAAAGTACGTTCAACGTAGATACAGAGTAGGTTTAACGCATAGTTACCGAGTAGGTTCAACGTAGACACAGAGTAGGTTCAACGCAGATACCGAGTAGGTCTCTGCGCTAACATTTTTTTCTCACTCAAGCATTTTGGGGTTGGAGTGAGGTGGCAGAGGTATCTCGGGTCCCAAACAAGCCCGACGGATCCCGGAAGGTCCCTTAAGTCCCCCGGGTCCCCCGAGCTCCCCGGGTCCCCTCGTCTCAGCTCATCTCGGCTTGTCTCGAATCACCTCAGACAGTCTCGGCTCGTCGCGACCAACTAGACTCGCCTCATCGTGTTTCGACTGATCTCGACGCATCTCGACCAGCCTCGACGCGACCCTCGCCCTGTGCGCCAGTAATCTGTGGACTGCAATGGTCAACTGTTCTACTCAAGCATTTCACATATATACATTTTTCTCTGTATGTTATTTTACAGCGTGGGAAGGGGGAGTCAGGGGTGCCAGGGTTCAGAGGGGCCTCAAACTGGTACCAAAATTCTCAAGGGGGTCCCTAAGGGTCCTACGGGTGTCCCAAAGGGCCCCGGAAGGGTCCAAGTGGATCCTCCCAAATCCTCCTGGTCTCCCGAGTACCCCGGGTTCCCGAAACCCCCAAGTCCCTCAAGTCCTCCAGGCCCCGCGAGCACCCCCCCCCCCTCTACTCCCTGGTCATCTAGTCTCAGCCAGCCTCGGTTCATCTCGACTCATCGCCCCACCAGTCGAATAGTCTCCATTCGCCTCAGCCTGCCTCGACTCGCCTCGTCATCTCAAGACTTTCGCTCTCTAAGATCAACGTAAACATTATTTCACCATTTAGCGATCAAAACTCCTAGTTTTGCTCGGGCATTTATTAGCCGCCCAGGGAGAGCGCAAATTCTCCCACCGTGGGTTGGACTAGACTAACTAACACACCGCATAGTCCACCTAGGGCCCCTGCGGGCGTTTAAGGATACATAATTCTATAATCAATACAAAATAGATCACCTTGCAAAAAAGGCAGAGAAAAATAATAGAGCCCAAGCAAGAAGGAATACTAAAATAAAGCGTTGATGATATATAAAATGAATAGCCATTCATCCACCCCAAATAGACATTGTATCTAAGATACTGAATCGTGCCAAACATAAGCTACGCACAAATGGACGGGCACCGAATAAACAGAAACAGAAAATTCTTCTACAGCGGCCCTACAGAGACCTAAGCAGGGACATGCGTTTGATTCTACCTGCTACTTTTTGTAAGGATAGCATGGAACGAACACGGTCTACGTATCGATCAAAAGCCCTCTCATTATATTGCATACTCGGTCTGGTGGTGGAGTTGCTGGAACTATCCACGGGCTGAGGATGGCGCTGCTGTGCTTTCTCGCACAGCAGCGCCATCCTCAGCCCGTGGATAGTTCCAGCAACTCCACCACCAGACCGAGTAAGCAATATAATGAGAGGGCTTTTGTTCGATACGTAGACCATGTTCGGTCCATGCTGTCCTTAAAAAAAGTAGCGGGTAAAATCAAAGGCATGTCCCAGCTTAGGTCCCTGTAAGGCCGCTGTAGAATTTTTTTATGTTTCTGTTTATTCGGTGCCCGTCCATTTGTGCGTAGCCAGTGTTAGGCAAAATTCAGAATCCTAGATACAATGTCTAAATTCTGTCCGATTTTCTCCGAGGTAATTGTGGACGAAGAAATATGGGAAAAGCAACTGCATTCATTGTTTTTCTAACGTTGAGTGTTACGAGTACGTGGGATATTATTGTTCACCCAAACGAGAAGAGCTTCATCTGTCGTGTTCAGTGGAATGGGTTCCAATGTTTGTTGAGTTGTGATCATCTGCCAATTTATTTGGCACGTGGAAATGTATTGGATTTTTTTTGACGTTCGTAATATGAAACGAATTTATGGCTTATTGACCAATTTGCAATGATTTCGATTTTGAGAATAAAAGTCTCCGGTTTCAGTTAAAATTAAATTTATATTAGTGCAAAAGTTCATGTAATTGTGTTCTTTCACGACTGTTCTGTTAGTAACTAACACCTTGTGTTGTCTAGTTTAATGTTGTGCAATTGTTCCGTAACAAAGTCCCTAGTGAAGGGCTTGCAGTGCGATCAGCTGTAGTCGGACTTGACGCTAACCGAAGATTCGTTTGTATGTCCTAATGTTAAGTTTCAATAGCACTTTAAAGCCTTGACGCTGCGAACGCCTATGCAATTAGCCACACAATGTCTCTCAACTTTAGACATTCAAAGCAAGCTTCACCTCTCGTGTGTGCAGAAGACGACGCCAAGTTCAACGTCAAGTACTCAAAGCTCTAGATTTAGATTGACCCTCAGGATCAATGAACTTAGCATCATGAATAACAAAATTGTGCATGTTTTCACTATTTATGAATCACGGTCAGGAACACGTTCGAATAAAATGTGATGGCCACAATTCTTTTTACAAATATCGGCTGGGAGACAACAATAAAAAAACTAACTTTTTCATCCAACACGGAATATGTGCAACGGAATACGTCACATAAAAGTATATTGAGCAAAATTCAAACCATAATTATCCTTTGTAGAATATAGACGTAAGTAGCTTCACTCTTCCTCTATAGCAGGTCTCTTTCAGTATCATTGAAAGATCAATAACAGACACCAACATCATCCTCACCGAGAAATCTTGTGGCAGGATCCTATGTTTCTTATCTTTGGTGTCGAGATCTTCCTTATTCAGTACCAGCACGACCTCTTCCTCCTCCTCTCGCGTGGACGGGAAACAGAAGCATCAGAGCACGGCCACTGAGGTCTAGGGTTGGGAACACGTAAAGTTGCACAAACGACATAATTCTGTAAAGAGTAGGTTAGGTTGGCAAGGTTTACTAGCACGCTGGCGTCAACGTACGTTTGGCGCCGAACGACACCTAGTTTACTAATGCGTGAAGTCAATGTCCCCCACGCTGCGAATTTCAGAAAAATGCCCGAGCACCACAGGAGGCACAATAACTTCTAAGGTGCGGAGACCACATTGTTCCACGATTGCTCACTCGACCTGGTCATGCTCCAGAGCCCCAAGGATTCACAGTCTTCCTCAAGGTGTCAAGAGCAATTGCACCCCAAAACCTGTTCGTGGGTAGATGAAGGGATCCAATGCATGAGAACAGCAAGAATAGGAATAAGAAAAATGAAGAGTTTTAGGAAAAGGTTGCATGAAAGAGAGAGCGCCATTAGGGTGTTATTAACCATTAGGGCCGGCGTGCAGTCAACATTGACTGAGTAGGCACGAGAAAGAAAAATAGAGTTATAGGAAAAGGTTGCGTGAAAGAAAGAGCGCCATTAGGGTGTTATTAACCATTAGGACCAGCGTGCAGCCACCATTGACAGAGTAGGCACGAGAAAGAAAGAAAGAGTGCCATTAGAGTGTTAATAACCATTAGGGCCGGCGTGCAGCCACCATTGACAGAGTAGGCACGAGAAAGAAAAAAAGAGTTATAGGGAACTTGAACTAAACAAAGAATCTAGAATAGAAATGAGGTAAATTCGAAGGTGGGAGACAAAAAAATGATAGTGAAAGGTGAAGAAAAAAAGGAAGAAACACTTCTATATAAGTGATGGAAACATTTAGAAATCTTTATTGGTAGCTATCAAAAATACGAGATGAGTATCAATATACTAACAATAGCCAATGTAGAAATGATCAGCCTTGCATAGAAGATTCCACTGGCAGAAATATGACGTCAGGCATATGTTCTTATAGTTACTTACGGACAGTAAATACATTGCTTTGAAACAAAGTGAATGCATAATCTTGAAACAGGTTGGCGAGGAGCATTGCTGTGATGAACAAGGATCTTGTTTTAATGATGCGTATGGTTACATCGGGTTGAAGGACACTTTAACGGCCTATGAGGTGGTTGGAGGTATCTTAGCTCCACCTTAGGATGTAACTGTTCTAATATTAAGTACCAGAGCTCGGCCACACTATAGTGAGGGTAAGCAGGTATATAATGCAACACACTCCGGGGAGTACCTACACCATGTTTGTATCCAATCAGACCACATTACATCATCAGAGGGCAACGAGACTAAAATCAACATCTGATGGAGATCTTTCTAAAGAGCTTAATTCAAAACACAACAAACGGCAGTCCAACGAGCCGCTTCCTCTACCACACACGAGAAATAACACTAGTTAAAGGCGAGTGATGAGTGGGTGGCACGTCTCAACCAACTGCTTTTACCATTCACAACAAGTTAAGAGGCCGCACATGAGTGACCAGTGTTGTTAGGAAAGGCTTAACCTGCTGGATGATGTCAGGAACCAAAGCTCGTGCTGTATGAAGAATACAGTTAACTAGGCAGGAAGTGTTTTTGAGAGATATCAGCAAGGAATGAATAAGCATGAGAAAAGCATTATAAACGCAAGAACTTTGCAAAGAAAGAAACGCTTATACACGCATGGACTTGACAAAGAAGGAGACACAGAAAGTATAAAGAAGCTTGGTTTCACACGAAGAGCAAATGAAAGATTTACATGACTGAGATAGATGATAAAATGAAAAAGCTCTTGAAAAAATTACTGTAAACTATAGGTATTTTTTGCTGATGCAGACAAATTTTCCGCCTCCTAAACTAAAGTTGGCCCCTCAATTGATGAATCAGTGTAAATATCTGTATTAGCTAAGTGGGTGTATTACTGTTGCTGGGGTCATCAGAGCATGGTTACTTGCAGTGTGTCGGGCACAATATTTTGTTGTACAGTAATGATTGAGATTGTTCACCTCCCCTTCTCCTGAGAAAAAAAAGGAGTGACTGTGTTGTGGCTCTGGTGTCTTGCAGGTGTCGGTGGGCCTGAGGTCCAAGCAGCTCACAGGCTGCACCCACGTCAACACCGCTGAGAAAATGCACACACCATCCTTAGTGGCTAGGATGTGAAACAAGGTGGGACGGGCCCCTCGATGGAGGAAGCTCGCCTTGGTCATGTAGGTTCCCTTGTGGGCGACCTGTGGCGCAATGGCGCATTGCCTGCACTGTTCAAAGTATAAGTAGAGAGGAGATCCTAATGAGCAAAGCAACTTGAGAGGTGTCGAGCGTGAGGCCGAGTTGATGGCGCAATGCTTGCACTGCTTAAAGTATAAGTAGAGAGGAGATACTAATGAGCGAAGCAACTCGAGAGATGTCGAGCGTGAGGCCGAGTTGATGGCGCAACGCTTGCACTGTTCAAAGTATAAGTGGAGAGGAGATACTAATGAGCGAAGCAGCTCGGGAGGCATACATTTCTGGCGTGTGTGATGGGAAGTTGAACAGAAGAGCACTAATCAGAAGGATCAGAGATAGTACGAATGGTTTCTTTAGGCGAGGAAGCGTGTGGCTTTAGGAGTAGTAGAGAGACCCTGCGGGGATCAGATTTTGGCAGTGAAACAAGTCTTGTCAAAACGGCCTGACAAAGGGTAACCCGTGTTTAGGTCGTTCATCGATCTGGATAAGATTAGATCCTAGGATTCGTCTCCACTGGAGTACTGACGCGAGCCTCTGCCAGCTCCCCAGTAGGGCGCAAAGATCATCAATTCTGAAAGGTTCACACTTTAATACGTGCGGAAACAATAACTTGTTTCCGCGCATACTCTCGCACAACAACTTAGTGCATTCAGGAATAATACATCAAAGGAAATGAAAGATTTATACGTAGCTATCGCGACAGATCCTCGTTTGTGTGCTCATTGATTAACATACTTAAGAACATTGTGGAGTGGAAGAATGATTACGTTTGTACTGCTAATTAATATTTACAAAGAGTCGTAAAGGCCGGTCATATACAGGGAAGCGATTAGCGTTTATGGGTAGGTGGGGTCACTGAATAGGTTTTGTCGAGTGAAAAGGGGATTTAAGAAAACTCTGCTAGCTACTGCGAGTGCGTTGCACTCCGTCAGTGAGAATTTTCCTCTGATACCCACTTGGTGACACAAAGAACATGGTGGCGTTAACAGCCTCATGTCTGCGTCCATTAGATGGTTATGAGTTATCCATGTGTGTTACGAGCCTAGGCGGTGGATGGAAATTTGTTCTCTACTGTTATAAAACTGTTTCCCATTCTCCGACTGAGGGTTTTACTTGAAGCATTTTCGGTCCGCTTTGTTGAGACATATCGTTTCATCGGGATGTTATAACAATCTTCATGCTCATTTCACCTTATTCCCGCTTGTTCCGATTCTGACAGAATTCGACCGCATGGCCTGCCTTAGACATTTCTGTTTTACGCAGAGCGCTGACGTATGAGTCTGTATGAGAAGATGAAAAATTTGAGGAAGCGAATTGTTTTAATTGTCGAGATGATTAATTCGAGTGCGCATAACTAAAGAAAAAATGGAGGCTTCTTGTGGGAAGGTTGCCGAACGTGAGGCTGCTCGGCACACAGCGGCAGCTCCCACTCTGGCGACGGTTTTGGAGCCATCAGTGTATATATGGTGGAAATCTGGGGATTGTTCATCGAGCAGTTTCGAAAATACTCGGCACCATACATTGGTTGAAGTACTTTCTTTAGGGTATATTCGCTAATCCAGGTTAACAGGATTCGGTAAGAGAAGGAAGGCCTGCTAGTTTGGCAAGAGATATCTTGTGTGGTCATCAAGTTGTCTACGCTTAGATGGATAGGCAAGTATATATTTATTTCAGCCGCAGAGGCGTTTATCAGATATTTGGTGATGTGGTTGATGCTAAGTTGTTTATTGAGCTCCAAGTCGTAAAATAGTATTATAACGAAAGCTCATCTTGACAAATATGAAGCGGAAATTTTTTAGCTGGCAAGTTCAATGATTCGCCGGTTGTGATGCACATGGCGTTGTTTGCAATGATCGGAAGGGGTTCGAGATTAGTTTTGGCTGCTGAATTGCTAACAACAGTTGCATAGTCAATGGGTTGGGAGAAGGCCTACGGTTGGTTGGGTCGCCAGGGAGGCATTTGGGAGAGAGGTCCTAAATGTTCATGTTGGCAGTTGAGTGTCTCTGAGGAGGGAGAGAGGCCAGTGCTTGTTTCCCGGTGAAAATGGAACAGAGGCAAGGTTACGTCATGTCTGTCCGGTTCTTCAATCTCTGCATATATGGAGTGGCCAGGGAAGATAACAAGTGTATTGAGTCAAGACTTAAATTGATAAGGATCAGTGTGTTTCAAAGCAGAGTTATTGGAGGGAAGTTTGGTGTTTAAGTACCTGGCCACTCATGTGCAGATGAAGGAACGAGAGGAAACTGTTGTGAAATATCGAGTGAAGAAAGGCTGTAAAGTGAAGGGTGTAGAGCTAGGTGCACTGAAGAGTAATTAAGAGTAATGAAGAGTAATATCGAGTGAAGAAAGGCTGTAAAGTGAAGGGTGTAGAGCTAGGTGCACTGAAGAGTAATGAAGAGTAATGAAGAGTAATATCGAGTGAAGAAGGGCTGTGAAGTGAAGGGTGTAGAGCGAGCTAAGTGCACTGAAGAGTAATGAAGAGTAATGAAGAGTAATATCGAGTGAAGAAGGGCTGTGAAGTGAAGGGTGTAGAGCTAGGTGCACTGAAGAGTAATGAAGAGTAATGAAGAGTAATGTCGAGGAAAGAAAGGCTGTAAAGTTAAGGGTGAAGAGCTAGGTGCACTGAAGAGTAATGAAGAGTAATGAAGAGTAATATCGAGTGAAGAAAGGCTGTAAAGTGAAGGGTGTAGAGCTAGGTGCACTGAAGAGTAATGAAGAGTAATAAAGAGTAATATCGAGTGAAGAAAGGCTGTAAAGTGAAGGGTGTAGAGCTAGGTGCACTGAAGAGTAATGAAGAGTAATGAAGAGTAATATCGAGTGAAGAAGGGCTGTGAAGTGAAGGGTGTAGAGCGAGCTAAGTGCACTGAAGAGTAATGAAGAGTAATGAAGAGTAATATCGAGTGAAGAAGGGCTGTGAAGTGAAGGGTGTAGAGCTAGGTGCACTGAAGAGTAATGAAGAGTAATGAAGAGTAATGTCGAGGAAAGAAAGGCTGTAAAGTTAAGGGTGAAGAGCTAGGTGCACTGAAGAGTAATGAAGAGTAATGAAGAGTAATATCGAGTGAAGAAAGGCTGTAAAGTGAAGGGTGTAGAGCTAGGTG